>JAATLQ010003132.1:15711-29083 GCA_013421005.1 Heliconius erato x Heliconius himera | reverse complement strand
AGGGTAGGCAGAGGGAACCTAGTGTTAAGACACTCCGTTCCCCACTTTCTGCCGAATTCTGGAGGCATTGCGTGTTGAGTGGCAGAACTCAACGCCGCGCTTAACCTCGACACCAGAGCGAAGAAATGGAAATATAAATTTAAGTAAATATTTCATCTCCTCGAGTGGGAATCGAACCCACAACCAGTCGGTTTTGCAGTCACACCTCGTGCCGCTGCGCCACGACCGGCCTCATTAATTATATATTTATACAATAATGATCTTAAAACTAAGGACAGCGTTAATCGAAGTGGGAATAAAGAGTGATCAAAAAATATTACAATTAATAAAGCAAAAACTAAAACTATGAGACATTGAAAGGCAATTTTTAACAAAAAAAATAACAATGGGAACTCACGAGGCGATCGCCTGGGAGGTATGATTAGGGTTCTCTATTAAAAATATTTACCTTCAAAATAAAAAAAATGTATATGTTTCTTACCAGCAACAGCGAGAGGAGTGAATCAAATTTACTTTTTGCCTTTCAAAAATTTCCTCACTGCTTTAGCTTTGTCGTTATAAAACAAGTTGTAGTGTTTATTTAAAAATACTGCGAAGTTCTGGTGTTCTTGAATATACTACAAAAGACGTGCTTTAGTTTGAAAGAACGATATTACAGAAAGAGAATGTTTTATATTTTTAAATTCGTCTTTTGACATTAAAAGGTTAAACTTAACTGGAAGGGAAAACTAATGTTTCTATTAATGAAAATATAAAAAAAATATATGTAATATATATGTATACTTAAATGACTATGACTACTTCATATTTGAACTTTAACAAGTCAAGTTTTAAAGTTAGGTTAAAAAAATAAAGCGCCATTTTGAGTGTTCTTATTTTCTATTCTTTTCTTTATACTTCAATTACTACTTAACATAACATGATGAAACTAGTTAGTACGTAACGTAAAAGCTTAGGTTAACTTAGCCTGCGATTCAATATTGCATTATCGTGAATATTTAATGTATATCCACTGCTTTGATTTACATTTCACTGCATATAATAGAATTCTTAACTGAACTTAAAACTGATTTTTAATTAGAACATAGAAGAAGAAAAGTGCCGAACTTGAAGAAGATTGAATGAACAATTAAGAATAGCTTAAAGTGAAACTCAAACTGTTATTCTTCAATTAGGCTCCGCCTGCCTGAAAGTTGACATAATTACTGTCTCCAACCAAAGGTTTTTACTAAGAAAACTGTATTTGATTGGGCCTTTGGGAAAGAATAATAATGATTTGATATAATTTGATATATAAAGATGATATTTGTTTTAGTTTAATGTATTGATGATAGCGAATAAGTAAGTAAAGTAAGTAAGTATGTAGTGTATTCAACTAACAATATGAACGTTGGTTCAAATACTAAAAATTTATCTTGAAGAGACGCTCGATTCCATCTTAATTTATCTTCTCTTTCTTTTACTTTGATGTTTCTTATATGCAAGTAATTTAAATATAAATAGATAAAAAAGTAATATTGCATAGGAAAATCAATACAAACTTATATTCCTAGTTGATATCATTCAAAATTAGTGCATACGCCCGCAAACTTAAGTTTGTCTACTTTTTTATGTTTTACTTCCGTTGACCAACGATAATGAAATTGGTATGGAAACCTCGCTGGGCGAGACCGACTCGCACTTAACCGATTTTTAAAATAAAACAAAAAAAAGCAATCAACAATAATTTCCCAATCATAGTCACCCTACTAACGTGTAGGCATAATATGAACTTGAGAAATTTATGTGACAAGCGCAGTAACTGGCGGTGTTGCGAATTAATTACCGGGCCGGGGGTTGCGGTTAATTACGCACTGAGGGCGTCAGCGTCTGATACCTGAGCTCACTCTGACAGCGACATACAAGACGGAATACAAAAGTACTTACATATATCTAATCCCCTTAAATAACTAATGATATGGTTTGTGTGGATGTTGTGTTCATTTGTGATAGTGATATGATGATATGTTGATACTTATGTGGAGTATTTTACTGTATAGTGTACGGTTATAAATTTAAAATTTGGTAATTTTTAAGATAATAATAAAATATGTTTATTTTTCATGTTGTCTCTTTAGCTTTAAAAATAGAAAAATTATGTTTGTTTTTTCAAATATTTTGTAGTTGAAACTAATAAATTTAAATAAAAGTAATGTAATTTATGTTCGAGTTTACTTGCTCGTGTTTCTTGAGGACAATACTAAGGAGAATATCTACTAAAAATATAAGATATTAATATTTTTTTAACATTTTTAAAGTGTTATTTTATACTTAGGAAAAAAAATATTTATTTATAAAAACGTAAAAAATTATAGGCGTTCCTTTTAGTTTGGTTTATCAATATCAAACGCGTTAGCTTATGCAAGTACTTAAGCAAGAGAATATCAATTCAAGAATAGTGATAAACAATAAAAAATAAAAGAATAGTGATTCCTAGTTCGAGGTTCCGGCTAAAAACTTAAGGAGTCCCGAGAGACACCTAGTGTTAAGAGAAAGAGGTAATTTGGAATTTAACCTGAATTTCCCAAGAGATACGTAAAGGAAACATGTGATAGGGGAAATGTATTGTTGCTTCGTAGATTTAAGTTTATGTTTACTTTCTATGCCAGTTTTTAACTACGTTATTATTATTTATGACGGCTTTTCTTAGTTTAAACTAAGAATATTTTATTTTGTTTAACAGTTCACATATATATTTTGTTACAGTATTTGTTTTTCAAACATATCTGACAAACAATATACAATATAAGTACTAGCGGCTCGCCCACGGCTTCGCCCGCTTAAAATACATGACTATTGATTTAATAAGCAAAATTGATTGACAACTATAATGACTTCTAATATGATTTTTTTTACGACATTATCGTCAAAGAATTTTTGATTATTTAAATAAAAAAATACGACCATTGTTGATGTTTGATATTTATAAAATATACATAAAGCAAATTTTATGTTCTTTTTACCTATATAATATATACTCTGTTAAATGTGCTGATGTCAGTGAATAATTTAATTTACTCATTCAGAAACAGCCTTAAATGTTAAATTATTGACTTGAAAGATTCATAATATTCTTTGTAAAATAACTGTAATAATTGCATATTAACTCCTGTACAGTTTTTAAATTAGTTACATATATTATATGAACGAACCAACAAAAAAAAATGACGATAACTTTTCTTTTAATGAACCGATTTTGATGAACTAAACTTTAGAAGTTAGGTTGAGTTAAAACAAAGCAATTGGTGAAATTTTCAAGTAAATCGGTTCAGTACTTTCAGAGAAAAATGTGGACAAAAATATGTCGACAGACAGACAAGAAATTAAAAAAAAATCTTTTTGCTTTCTATTATTATTTTTATGTGTCCCTCTATCCATTTCAATCAAAATTACTAAATGTACAGACAAAATATTTTTACTGTCTTATTATATATAGAGATAACAAGCACGTCATCCTATGTCTGATTCGTCAAACACCTTTAAAAAATATAATTTAATGCTCTGACTTGTGATGTGTGTCTAGTGGTTAGAATCCTTTATCGCTGTAATTGTGAGAAGCCCAAAATCCTTTAGTGATTCTGAGGTAACTGTGTTAAGAAAGTTATATTTGCAACACGTAAGTTTTAAATAATGCCATCAAAAGGTATCGTTCTAATAAGATATTTGCCATCAGCATCAGATGGTGGCGGCTTACGCGCGGCATTTTAGTGTATACATTCAGTGAGAATGGACGTCGTCGTGGAAAGCAAAGACGATACTGGGTTCACCCTATTTTGAGTTAAACTTTCCTTAACCCGTTTGTGACTTTATGTCCCACACTAAGATTACACGAAGATCGGCTTTTCTGATCGTCAAGTAGTTTAGGATGTTCATTGCATTGAAAAGGACTTCTAACTATAGATGGTGCTGTAGGATATTGTATATCACTAAAAAAACTGATAGTAATATTACAGTTCAATTGCGTCAAATAGTAAATCAATAAATATATCGTCCTCTATTTCGTATCTCGTGTCTTTAACCGCGTCGCCGCGCGGTGACGCGCGGTACAAGGTATTGCGCGCGGAGCATAAAAACAACAACAACAATAAAAAGATAGTTAGTGAAAGATATTTGTAACGGACAAATATCAGTTGTGGATACCTACCATCCAGCAAGCAATGTTATCTTACTCTTTAAATTATGTGAAGCTCCTCTGATCTTCAGTGCCTGGAACTTGCGACCACAGGTGTAGGCTTCTAGGGTCCCCTTTGCGATATATCAACACTCGCCTTCACTGCTCCAGCCCAGGGTAATTATAAATAGGTGTTAACCACATTCATATTTACAATAATAGTTGATTAATTAAATAATCAATTGTCCGAATAGTCGAGGTTATGTGGCAGAGTACGAGTAGTGCTCTATACCACACCAGAGCCAAGACTTCACGTAGATAATTATAAATAAGTCTTAACCACATTTATAATTAAAATAATAATTAATTAACTAAATAATTAATTATCCAAATAGTCGAAGTTATGTAGCAGTGTATGAGTAGTGCTTCGAACCACACCAGAGCCAAGACTGCACGTACAGCCATTACCTTTTTCGAATGAACAGTATTGGGAGGCTTTGGGAGGCCGAGCTAGAAGAACTTGGCTTGGTTACCGTGGAAGGTACCAATAAATGAGAACACAGTGTCGCAAGGGCGTCTCCTTTGATACTCGGACCGCGGCTTGCGTACACCGTTTGTAGTGGAGGACTAGGCCTACTGGGTACTCTTGATTCCCTTTTGGATTATTAGTTGCGGGCTCCTCTCGCGCCGAGGCGCGATTGGGCCACAGAATAAAAGGGACCTCGTTTCCACCGGCGGGGACGGTGTGTGAAGCGTGTATGGCTGCGATTGTGTGGGCTACACACAATCTACATATTTAGGGTCGTTCGCTTTGGTGATGGGGTCAGCATCATCGGTTAAATCCCGTACAATTCCCGTGCGGTCTTTTATACGATCGCTAACAGATAAATTGTAGGGTACAATGAATAAAAATTATCACCATACTATCCTTTAAGTGTATCCTTTCCAATAAAAAAATTATCATCAATTGATTGGCCTGATACTGAGTTATTCCTCCATTTGTTGCGTACATACCTAATGCAAATTTAAGACTTATGTGATTTTGATTGTCAGATATGGACCAAATTAAAATGGGATCACACGGAAAACATTAGCTTTCAAATAAAAAGAGCATCATCAAAATACGATGTACATCCAGTCAAAAGTCCCGAGTTAATAAACATAAAAAATATAGTCGACTTTTTCTTACAGAAGTCGGTTAAAAAGGCACAGACGATCAAAATAAGCGCCGTAAAACAACTGACAGAGAAAAAAAATAAAAAAGTGACAATACTTTTTTTTTATTTAATCAAAACACATGAGACATCATGAGCGGCAGCAAAAAGTAAGATATATTATATGAAAATAGCACTAATATAATTACTATAAAATCCATGACTTACGACCTGTTGTGGTCCACTTTAATATACGTACGACACGCACGTCAGTATTATAATCAAAATATGAAATATACCACACATGAGACCTAGGCCACGTTTATTGTTAATTCAGTTGTTGTGTCACGTTTACATTTTTATAAATTATGGCTGTAGCTTTAAAGTGAAATTTGAAGTACCTATTTTCTGTTAATTTGTTGGCTCAAGGGCACAAACGTGCGACTGTAAACACTACAGGGTGTAATGAAATGTTTAATATTCTTTTTTGTGTTTGTTACCAAAGCTGAAATTAATAATTTTCATATACCTCATTAAAATCATTTTTTCCTCCGAGTGGGAATTGAACTCATAAACGTACGTAACGTAACGTTTACATTCAGATGTCGTACCGCTGCGCCACTATAGCCTCATTTATTGCTAGTAATCATTTAATTGTATATTAGCTATCTCCTATCCTTAATAAAATACTGGAACATGTAGTTTTCATCATTTATTCAAATTCTAATAGAAATTCTACAGTTATTTTCATATGTTCTATTTTATTGACTAATATATTTTTTAGAGTTTCGACCCTCAAAAGAAAATCCTTTGTGTCCCGTCTGTTTACTGTCGATAGGATAGTTGTAGGCTCGATCCGAATTCGGGGAACTTAATTATTTTCCTTCCTCTGGTAGATAAAGCGCGGCATTGAGTTTCGCCATTATTTCTTCGCTCTAGCACCAAGACAGAAAGGTGAGGTCCACTCAACACGCAATGCCTAGAAAAATTAGAAAGAAAAACGAAAAGTGCAGAACGGAGTGTCTTAATACTAAATTCCTCTGTCTACACTGTTATGTGCGGGATACAGCGTCAAGCTGTACAATTGTAATATTTATGTTTGTAGTATATATCTCATACAAACAATTCTGGACCATGTTTAGATAGGAGAGAATCCACAAGTAACTGTTGTTGTTTCTCCAGTAAAACGACCAGAACATAGCTAAAAACACAGATAAAGCTCAAAATTAATAACAATAAAAAATAAGTCAGGGCCAATTTTATATATATTTTTTATATTTTGAAATACATACATAAATATATTTTGTTTACTTTACGCCATATCCTAGCAGCTAGCACATAGCAGAGTAAGTAATGGGAACCTGAAAACGTAGCGTAAGGACACTCCGTTCCCATTAAGACACTTCCGTTCTCCACTTTACACCGAATTCTATTTTCGAGACATTGCGTGGTAAGTGACAGACTTCACTAGAGGGATGAAATGAAAATATTAAATATTTTATTCCCCAGAGTAGGAAATCGAACCCCCCAATCATCGTGTTTATAGTCACATGCACCTCGATGGTCTCAGACATACATACAACATAATATTTTCATAATCAAATCCTTTGAATAATTCCTGTGAATTTTACACAGTAAACTCAATTACTTACTGTATTCTGTCTGTGTGTGTTCCTTAATGTGAATTAAGCACACAACGTATATTATAGTTATTTAACTTTGAATAATAACATTGACTCAGTTTTAGGTTGAACTCCCACTTGATACGATACAGTGTAAGGCTAAATATAAAAACATAATTAGATTTTTTTTCTTTTCTGTTCTAATTCTACTGTCATTTTTTACTACTGTTTGACGCGCATCCTCGAGAAGTAACCTCACTTTTGTCAACAAAGTTTCTTATTTAAAATTTCTGACATGTTTTATGTGCAAGGGAGAAAACATAAATAACTTATTTATATGTTCATATAACTAACATAAATATATTGTTTTAGTAAAAACACATTTTTATTTTGCCTCTAGAAACAATTAAAAAACAAAAGAAGATATTGTACAATATAATAAATAATTTTCATACAAAAATATTTCCAAAATACATAAATAATAGTTCAAACGTATGAAGTAATAACTAGAGTTAATGTTAAAATAGCAAAAGCTTCCCAAACCCATGTAACTGAAATTAAATACCGCTATTAGTACTGTAGGTCTGTTTATTTTATTTCAGTTTGAATTTCTATATTTATAGAATGTTAATTAAATGGTTATATTGTGTTTACGTTTTCTATTCTTGGTGAGGAATAAAACTTTAAAAAATGTTAAGAAAATCAGTCAAATTTGAACTGAACTCGAGGATTTCGTTTCAATTTCAGGTTATATATAATTACAACAAGTGCAACTTATAAAAGTTGCGATTTTTGCATTTGTACTACTTAAAGTCTCACTTGCCAAATTTCATAATTGTATGTACATGAGAAGTGCCTCTACGTTTTGATTACGCGGCGAATTTCTATAAAAAATGCTGCTAAAATGATGCATAAGCGCTCATACGTTTTGATTTCTTCGATTTAGAATCTTAATCTTTTTCTGTGCTTCAAGGAACTGTAGATCTGGTGTATATTTGATATGAATTTCACGCGATCTTGATATACATGATGATAACAGATGGACAGACGTGCATACAGACAGACGTGCAACAATGTGTTCTTATAAAGGTTCTGTTATTTTCTTTTAACTATTAATATAAAAGTTTCAACATAAAAATATGTAGTACAACGCTTACGATTAAGCACAATTATAGCGACTATTTTAAAAATCACTGTATTAAATATTTAGGTTTTGATTTTTGCTATACCATAAAATCTTTAACAACAACTTTCTATTAAGGTTAAAGAACTTTGAACTTTGCAGCCAATACCGACGACTCGATTTTGGATTGAGGCGTATGCGGCGGTTTTCCGTTGATAGGTTTATGTGTGCGTGCGTCGTTCTTGACAAATGACGTTTTATTTTAAAACGGCAATTTTATTATTTATTTTGTTTGAAAAAAATGACTTTTTCATTTTTGGGATTTTTTTTAATTGTATTAGGCTTTTATGGAGTAGTTAAAACTATGGGATAATTTGAAGTCGTGCTGACACTTTCACTATGTATAAATTTGTTACCTTGTGACTTTTGACTGGATGAACCGATTTCTAGTCCTATTTTTTTTGGTCAATTTGTGAGAATGGTAACTATGAGAAAATAGCATAAGTAAGTTAAATCTGCATTAAGTATATGCGCGACAAATGGACGAATAACTTAACATCCACAAAACCCATTTCGATGATTATTTTTTATAAGGAAAGAGTATACTTCAACGGTAGTTTGATAAGACTTTGGTTAAATTCTGATTATGGGATCTGGTTAAAATTGAAGAAGTCGGGTTATTTTTTGGTAAAAATTATAATTTACAAAATTTATCTCAAAGCTTCACTATACACTATGTTACCAACGATATTTGTAGGTGACTACAAAATATATTGATTTTCTGGAGATTCTACTCGAGAAATATATGTTTTGTGCAGATTGGCATATTTAAACGCGTAAAATCTTTTGAATGCAATGTCCTATTTTAATAATTCAAGAACTAAACTGCAGGTGTTGAAACAGCCTTAAATATGAAATTGTTTATTTGGATAAGGAATAAAATAAAGGTATGGATAACATGGTCTGATTATGGTTGATATTTCTATATAATATTGAACTGCAAAAAAGTAGTATTGTCAAAACCACATTGGTGGGATATATGGTATTGTAAAGTTTTTTGTAGATATGGACATGTTCCTTAATTTTGTGGAACATTTTTTTCGTTCTATTTTCAATAGTTACTGCAGCACATGCGATGAAAGACATTTTATTCCAACTTTTTATCCCTAGAATTACATAATTGAAGTTTTAGTAGAGATGCCTAAAATTTATTAATAATGAATATAGCTTATGTTACTCAATTATAATGTAGCATTCTATTTGAGATTTTTTGAAATCTGCTCGGTAATTTTTACAAACATAAAATCCGATTCCGAGATCGACGTAGCTTGGCGAGAATGCATGGCTTAGTGTTCAGAGTGCCTGGTCGGTTTCAAAGAGGCGCGGGTTCGAGTCTCGCTGCATTCAAATTTTTATACGTTTTCTAAATAAGTATTTTTCTTTCCTAAGTGTGAAATAACACTTAAAAAAATGTTTAAAAATATTTAAAAATAGTTTCTCTCTTGCCAAACGATAATTCTTAGTAATTATCTTTGGGTAACGGAAATTTGTAAAAATCTCCCTACAGAGATGCTAACAACATAAATAAGTTGTAACAAGCGTATAAAAATGTCGACGTAGCTTGGCGAGAACGCATGGCTTAGTGGTCAGAGCGCCTGGTCGGTTTCCAGGAGGCGCGGGTTCGAGTCCCGTTGCGTTCAAATTTTTATACGTTTTCTAAATAAGCATTTTTCTTTCCTAAGTGTGGAATAACACTTTAAAAAATGTTTAAAAAAATAAAATCCTTTCCTCTTTTTAATAATACTTAGTGTATATTAATAATTCCGTACAATGTAATCTAATTCGTCATCCCTTCTTACATAATTCGTTTTATCTATAATAGCTTAATAGAAGGTCTGAAGGGACATAAATTACTGGCTATTCAAACGGCGCTTATTAGCCGCGCGGGTCTCTTATTCAATCACGCTAAGATTTCTAACTATTAACCGGATTTATCGTTTTGCTTCATGTTATTAGGTTTCGTATACATGAGTATGTTATTTTCATTTGTTAGTTTATTATTTATTTTAGACATTTGTTTGGGGTTGAAAAAAAATACTTAATTCCAGCGACAGTTTGTAAGTTTAATTCTAACTCGAGGACTAAACTGGTTACGAAGTAAAGTGCATGAGGTTCTTTCACATAACACGCAACGCATCCAAAATCTGGCAGAAAGTGTAGGTCGGAATTGTTTTAATAGGAAAGGAGTGTCTTAACACTAGGCTCCCAGATTGCCTCTGCCTCCCTTGGTATGTGCGGGATACAGCGTGAAAAATGAAAAAAAAAATGTATCTTAAATTGTGGGAATTAAATCTCTCATCACTGGGTTTCATTTGCCTACTCTGCTATGGGTAATTTTTTTTTGTACAATGAATCAGGGTCATTGTTTAAGGGCTAATGTCACGCGTCACAAAAATTCACATCAAACCATAGTACTTTTAGCAACTTTACTATTACTTTGGCCAGAATGTTCTGACATAAACTAAACTTTGTATATAAACTTTATGATGACTTAAAACAAATGGCTGCGACATTGTGTGACATGATGACTTAAAGTAATCTATACTAATAAAATAATATAGAGGAAGAATTTGTTTGTTTGTTTGTTTCTTGAAACGCTAAGATCTCTGGATCTACTGGTCCGTTTTACCTTTTTTTTATTTCGTGTAAAAGCAACATTCCTCAGGAGTGCTATAGGCTATATAACGTAATCCTTAAATAACGAAATAACAATAATAATGAAACCATCGAACTGCTTTAAGCGCGTACGCTGCAAGAATAGCTACATACATTTATATCAGTACATTGTAGGACAAAAATATTCTATTTTGTTAGTCCTAAAAAAAACGTCTGCGACACCGACCTCTTATGGATATTTCATCGTTTTTTATTTGACAAAAATATTGAAACGTACGAACAAAAGTCATTCGATCATCAAGGAAATTTTGCGAAGATAAACGTTGGCTTTTATAGTAGGTAATTAGGACGTATACTTTTTCAGAAAATCTAAAATTAAAATAATATAACGCTCTGTTTACGGCTGCAGGCTCGAGTCCCGCGAAGGCGCCTTTGCCGCCGATGACGTCCTGTCAAGCAGCCACGTAGTGATTGCACTATCTAAAAATTATAAAAAGAAGATGCAGATGAAGCCACGAGTGGCCCGCTAGTATAAAATAAAAATAATGAATTTACTGATAAAGTAGAATCGTTAGCTATATTCTTTTGCCTTTTAGTTTTTCGCATAATCGTATAGATAGATTTAGATTTTAATCTGAATCGTGATAATATTCGAACGCTAAATTTGATTAAGTAATTTAATGGAAACAGGAGTTCAAGCAGGGAGCTGGAGGCGAAGACCCTTGAACACACTTATGCAAAGATGCATGTCCCAGGAAGTATTCTTAGCTTCTCATCCACTACATATATGATGTGTAGTTCATTTATTAAAGTCATTTATATTATTGGAGAATTGAGATATTTTGTGCCTTTTTTGGCAAAGTATATTTTATCTATTTGAGTTTATATTTCGCATGCAGCTGGGTAGAAAGAGAAAGCCGAATACAAAAGCAGTTCTCAGTGGCGGAAATAAACGCTGCGCTATCCCTCGTTACCAAAGCGAGGAAATAAAAATATTAAATATTTCATTTTCTCAAGAAAAAGTCGAACCCGCAATCTGCTGCGTTCACAGTCGCACTTTTGTGCCCCTGAGCCTGTATATTTAAAAAAATACACTGAATTATAACTTTATATAGCCCAGAATACAAATAACGACGTAAATAATATGAACATTTCTACGTATTAATATTATTATTTCAAAAATATTTTCTAGTAATTACGACTTTCATGAAGTTTCAGCAAAGTAAGCTTCGTATTTACATGTTTACCTTTATTAAATAGAAATATGAAAGAACAAACATCCTTCTTAGTTGTTTTTATTTTTTTATTAAATAAACTCTTTAGTATTATACATTTTTAGTACACAAGTAGACTGAGGTGGCGTCCATCTTTGACATAATTATTATATCAAATTACCACCAACGAATTTTATTTGCATCGCGTACTGCTCTAGATTATTACAGAATGGGCTGACTATATCTTACTATATGGTGAGATTTCATATGTTTTATGAGTGGGTACCAGATGGTAGAAAGTTTCGAATGGTCTTCGCCAATGAAATTAGGATGTTTTCGTATTTCAATAGACTCGGGGATCATTTTAAGAGTATACCAGTTTTTTTTTAGCAAGGATGTGGGTCTTATCAAATCTGATATAGTGGGTTATCAGCTGTATGCTCAAAAACAACTGTCTATGATACATGATCATTCTTGAGATAAAAAATGTGTTTCTTCACTCTAATACGAATGTTTGACCAATGAGCCTCAGTTACTCAGTCACTATTTTGCCCCCGCCATCACACTGCAAAGTAACATTACTTTCCACTGGTCCCAAGAATAGCTCACTTTCTTATTAGGCTCCAATAAAGTTTTTATAGAAGGTCTTCTTAAGAAGTTGCCAATTTTATCTGTAACCCCTTCACATATTAACATATCGGAGAAGTGTTATCTGTATCTCTACTGTCATTGCCTTCTTGCTTTTCTAACAACGCTCGTCGTCGGACCTCGTCTCCTACTTGTTCAACATCACAAAGGTGGTGGGTTGTGTAGATGGTGGTAAAATTCACTACTGAGGTGTCTATTGATGTGCATGGATTTCTTACATACTGTTGGCTTACTGTACCATTAGGATTTTATATGATTAAGACATCAAGGAATTCTAAAGAACTATTTCCCAGTAATTCTTTTGTGAATTTAATCTTCTCCTCCATGTAAAAATATACTATTACCGACGTCTATCTACTAAATAATACAGGCGCGCCATAGCAATGTCATCTATGTTTAAATAAAATTCTTAATTGAACACTAGATATCTAGATGTACAAACACAGATAGCGTTTTAAGAGTTCTATAGACATATTGTTATGCTTTAGCTTCTACTTCTTTAGTGGAATAAAACTAAGTGTGGAATAACACTTTAAGAAATGTTAAAAATGCCATCAAAAACATCCTGTAAAAAACCCAAGTCTCGCAGCTCAGTCTTTCTACCGTAAAAAGTTGTGAGATCCATGTAATACCAAGTCGGTTAATCTATTTAGTCTCTACTTAAAGGACCTTCTGTCTTAAGTTATTACAGTAGTTATTATCATGCCAATATTAAAAATATTTTACGTTTTAAACAAATAGATCGACTTGGACATCGCATGAAAACACAACCTATCGAAAGACAT
>JAATLQ010003132.1:0-15148 GCA_013421005.1 Heliconius erato x Heliconius himera | reverse complement strand
AAATCATGCGATGTCCAAGTCGATCTATTTGTTTAAAACGTAAAATATTTTTAATATTGGCATGATAATAACTACTGTAATAACTTAAGACAGAAGGTCCTTTAAGTAGAGACTAAATAGATTAACCGACTTGGTATTACATGGATCTCACAACTTTTTACGGTAGAAAGACTGAGCTGCGAGACTTGGGTTTTTTACAGGATGTTTTTGATGGCATCTCACTTCTTTTTGTAGAGTCCTACTGTTTGGTACCTATCTACACTTATTATTTTCTATTATACAGTAATAATGATTCATTAACTGCAAATGTAACCTTGTAATCCTATACATTTATATGGGATTACAAAGTTATTCATGCAGTTGGTGTATTTGGAAAACTGGACGGAAATTTCAAAATAATTAAGTTTTCCCATGATTAAGACACTAAACTCGATTTGTATTCCAAATTTAAAGCTTCTATGTCTGCTAGAAGTGCCTTGGACTTTTGATGATCGGTGAGTCAGTCAGTGAGTGACAAAATTTAGAAACTTTAACAAGTTGTCATTCTTAAACTACTGGTTCAAATTGACTGAAATTTTGAATATACCGTGTTTATATTATGCTTGATTAGTTACTGAAAATTTAGGTTTCTTGTTTTATCCACAACGAAGTTATAGGGGGTCGAAAATGGCCTGAATTGCTTCGAGAAAAGAATGGTACGGCCGTGCCGCTGTTTTTTGCTCGACTTGGCGGGGGCACTGCCGTGCCCCCAGAAAAGCTTCTAAAAGCTCTAGCTTCTGTTTGATAATTCTGACGCAGGCGTTAATGGGTATATTTTTTATTTAATTTGACATATGCATAGGTAAAGGTATATAGAGATAATCTAATTTCCGCCTTTTTGACTTACAAGATTAATAGTGTGTATAAGTACATAGTATTGGCACCGTGCACGACTATAGCGCCATCCAGCGTACCCAAATTTGTGGGCTCTGACGCTTTGACATATGATGGCGGCATTGTTTGAAAATATTCGTAAAATACTTTCAAATTCATTTATATTACTTAATTACTGTGATTTGGGTGGAAAAAATGTCGATACATCATTCCTGGTTATTCAAATTGAGAGAGGTAAGTAATCTCTATTCAAAATAGTGTTTTATTTTGGCTATATCAGAAATTGGTTTACTACTTTCTTTAGTTGTAGTTTTGCTGAAAAACAAGGAAACAAAGCAAATTTAATGGTAGTTATATAGTAGTTACCTAGTTTTGATATTATTATAATCATTTATTTTCTAAATAAATGATTATTATAATATCAAAACGAAACGAAATATGATTTAAGAAAAAAAGTAATTAAAATAAAAAAAAACTATTAATACTGTATTTGTGATTGGTTGCTAATGTTTTCAATAATAATTGGAAATTGTTGAATGTTACACCTGCAAGATCTATATGTTGCTCATAATTACAGATAGATGAAAACCCAGTAATTTTTTTTTTTGTTGAAGTCGCCACATCTGTGTATGTTTTTTTAGGGGTATTACATATTTTGTTCTTCATTCTATTGTATTTTTTTATATAAATAGTTGAGTTGTCTATTTCTGTGATATCTATTACATTTAAATGTATTTGTTGCATTGTAGAGTAACTGCAACTGCTGTGATTCATCTATACTAATATTATAAAGAGGTAAGATTTGTATTTTTGTATGTATGTTTGTATTGTTTTCACACAAAAACTACTGGACCGATTTCAAAAATTCTTTCGCTATTAGAAAGCTGCATCTTCACTGTCCCACATAGGCTATATTACATTTTCAAAAAAAATAGGGATCCCTAAGAAAAATGCAATAATGTAACCCAAGGTGTGAAGAAATTGATCTAAAAATTTTTATCATCGCGTGCGCTGCGAAAACTATTGATGATAGAAAAAAATAATGTTCTACAGTATTATAGAACGCATCAATATCTATAAAAAAGTCCGCGATACCATATGTCCAACTACTATAGTTATGACAATGTAACTACTTTTTTATATTTTATAAGTTGATGAAAGTGCCGGCAATAATCAAACCATTTTATTCATACCTCTGCATTAATCCTTATTCTATTAAATGATATTTTATTAAAGATAATTTCAATATGTGTAAAGTACTTTTTAAATTAACAAAATCGGGTATTTCATAAAAAAGATATAACGAATTTAAAAATATCACTCTAAATAAAATCATGTAATAATAAAAAATGCGGAGTGTAGCCTTGCGCACCGTAGCGAGTAAGTAACACTGCGGGGTGGGGGGGAGGTGCATCGATATCACTAATATTATGAAGACAACCGATTAGATGTTTTGTTTCTTTATTTGAATTGAATAGGCCCCGAAACTACGAGAGGGGATTTGAAAAATTCTTTTACAATTTGACGATTAACGTGTAAAAAAATATTTAAAAAAAAAACTTATATCGCGTACGGTGTGGAAATTATTAAGAATAGAGCAAAGTGATGTACTAAAATTTCATAGAAGACATCCATATCTACAAAAAGTTTATAATACCACGTGTTACTGTTAGAGTTATGGCACAATAACTAATTTTCAAAGTTCGTATTAGCGTAGTGCAGAGGGACATCAAAAAATATATGTATTATTGTGATAGAATAAAAAGAGTCGACGCCGTCGAGGGGCACAGGGGTGTGACTGAAATGCGGCGGTTGTGGGTTCGATTCCTACTCAAGGGAATGATTTATTATTTCTATATATTTTCATTTCTTCGCTCTGGCACCGAGGTATATGCCCGGCGTTGAGTATTGCCACTTAACACGCAATGCCTCGAAAAATTCGGCGGAAAGTGGGGAACAAAGTGTCTTATGTTCCCTCTGCCTACCATGCTGTGTGCGGGATACAGCGCGGAACTAAAAACAATAAAAGGAGTGTATAATTCCTCTATAGATATACGTTTTATATTCTGTCATAATGAACAGCTCTAAACTTTGCATAGAAAGGTATCCCGTAGTATATCTATTTATTTCAATTATTATTACCAATACAGTATCGATACTACTGTGGTATCTACATATTTATATATATTTAATATTTTTTCACCCTTTAGTGTTGTTCAGGTGGAAAACAGATTTTTTTTTAATATGAGAAAATATTTCATCTCTTCTCTATCTCTATCTCTATATATATTATAAAATAAGAACGCATTTCGTCTCTGTCTGGCTTTTCTACGTTTTCTTCTTCTAAACCACCCAACGGATTTTGGTGCGGTTTTCACCATTATGTAGAGTATTTCTCAGGGAAGGTTTATATATAGTTTATTATATGTATATTTTATTGTAATTTGACATAAATATGATAAATGTGTATAAAGTCCTACCCGTTGAGACACTTTCACGCATGCGCTGCTTTAATGGTAAGTCTTACATGAAAACAATGTACTAGAGTATTATTCCTCTTAATAAGATCTACAAAAAAGTCAGCGACAGCATATTCGTATCTTCTAAGGATAACATACAGTGAGCATTTTTCTGTCTAAAAATATTTATTAATAGTAATTTGAATATATTTTTTTATTGTGAGGGATGTTTGTCCATAATGGTATCAATACTTATCCTTTTAAATACTTTATTAATTTTCTACGTTAAACGAAGATAAAATTTGATCTTTACACTAATTTGCAATTACGAATAGTTTTAGAGAAAAACGCATTTAATTGTTGACACATCACGCCGGCTATAAACCGCAGTTTTGGCGCAAGTTTCATTTATTACTTTACTTTCAGCATATAAATAAATATATTAGTTACGTTGGCCATTTAATGTAGATCAAAACTGTCTTTTACTATTTTTAATTTTAATAAGTACTTTAGAAGTTGTTACAATATCAAAAAATCCTTGCTTTAAATCGGCTCGCCACACGCCATGCGTCCCCCCGCGCCCCGCGACGTTTTGCTTATAGAAGCGGTTCCGCCGCGCCCGCCTGCCTCTGTACTGTAGAAAAGTAGATGTAGATGCGATTGTACATATTGGATAATTGGAGTTTAATATATTTAGTTTCGTCTTTTTTGATTAATAGAATAGTAGGTAGTCTTTTGTTCATAATTTCTTCCGTTTAAGTATTTTAGTTTAAGAGAACAGTGGGTAGGCTTTTGTTTATCATTTCTTTCGTTTAAGTATCCTGTTGTTTATTTTGTTTAGTCTTCTTCTGTTCTTTTATTATTTTCTTTACCTTTTTAAACATAGGAAATGTTTTTCATTTAATTATACCACGACAAAGTCGTTCAAATATAGGTCGTAGAACAAGAAATGCAAATAAAAATCGTTTAAATCTTACTAATGAAAGCGTATAGGAGACGGAAATTATATAGTAATTTAAATATATTTTCTTATTGAGAGGGATGTGTGTCCATAATGATGTTAATCCTCATTCTTTTAAATAAGTTATTAATTGTCTACGTTAAACAAAGATAAATTTTGCTCTTTACAATATTTCGAAATTACAAATAGTTTTAGAGAAAAGCTATATCGACTCATGTTTAACCCTTACTCTCAGTATATAAATAAGTATATTAGTTACCTTGGCCATTTAATGTAGATCAAAATGTTCTTTACTGTTTTTCATTTTAATAAGTACTTTAGAAGATTAGTAGCACAGATTTGAAATTACGATACTAAAAAATTCTTGCTGTGTAACGGTTCGCCGACCACCACGCTTCCCCTCGCGCCCACGACATTTTGCTTATAAAAACGGACCCGCCGCACCCGCCTAGCTTCTTTCCTCCGGGCATGAAAGGAGGGCCTGCTCATCATGTTGCCCAAGGCTGGGAAGAGCCCATAGCAGAATGAGGGGTACCGACCTGTAACCCTCCTTAGCGCGGTCGCCAAGCTGTTCGAGAAGTTATTCCTCTCACTTCTCCAGGCGCACATCCACCCAAGAAGCGAGCAGTTTGGCAAGCGGGTATACCACTCTGGTTACACTAACAGCGATCAACCGAAAGGAGAGTGCAATAGCAGTCTACGACGTAGTAGGCGTATTCGACCGCGTCTGGCACCCGGACCTACTTCATTAAGTGCTCAGAGCCGGCACCCCCCAGCACGTCGCGCATGTCTTTGCCTCCCTGCCTCAGTGACAGGACATTTTGCTTGAGAGTTGAGAGTTCGAGGTCTAGCAGCGACTCGATCGCTGCCGTTGTTCCCCAGGGCAGCATTTTGTCACCTGCTCTCCACGCACTATACACTGATGACATCATAACGCCCTAGCGAGTATCACTTAACGAGAAATCCTGCAGGTGGTCCAGAACCCCATCCTCCGTCGAGTGACGCAGGCGCCATACTACGTGGGAAACACCACGCATCACCGCAACCTAAAAATAGAAAGCCTGGAGGTACACATTGGTCGTCTCGCGTCCAACGCATTCCGCTGCGCCAATGTATCAGGTCACCTGCACCTAAGGAGCAGCACTCCGTGGCATATCCGGCCGCCCGAGGTCAGACGTTAGATGACTTCCGAGGGACTTTCTATCCTCCTCCAAATGCGACTCATGAGCCTTGCATTAATCCTTGGTCGTTAAAGCTGGGTCTCACCTGACTGAGTTGACCGCCTAGATGGCATTTGAAAATCCTTCCAATCCCGTCCCGCACGCCTCTCTCTGTGTCTGCTCTAGAGCAGGTTGTCGCTTGAGACCACGGCCAGGGAACCAACGCCTAGATGTCGTTCGGAGCTACTACGGAGATGGACGGAGAGAATGATTCAATTCTGCGCCTGGCTCTATAGCAAAGTAAATTTAGAAGCGATTGCACGTATTTTGGAGTTATCCAATAATGTATTTCATCGCGGCATTGTTACATCTTTCGTTTAAGTATTTTTGGGTAAGAGAATAGCAGGTAGTCTGTTGTTTATAATTTCTTTCATTTTTTTTTTTTTGTGTGTGTCATTTGTTTAAGTGTGTGTTTTTTTAAACAATTGGAACATCCTTATTGGAATTACGAAAATGTGGGTTGCATTAAGGTTTCAATAATTTTCACATTAGTAATCTTAAGTGTTTTGCAAACATAGGTACATTATATGAATAATTCAGTAGTTAAAGCGGGCGAAGCCGCGAGCGGGTCGCTAGTTTTTAATAACTTAGTAAAACGATGAGTCGAACAGATTGCTTTGACATTAATAAGTGACAAAGCCTACATTTTTTCTACTTTTGGCCACCATGAGCGCTGCGAGCGTTTATAATACTGTCACCTAGTATTACGCACCCTGCCAATATTCTAATGTCCTAATTTACACAAATTTGGGGCCGGTCGTGGCGCAGGGGCACAAAGTGTGACTGTAAAATCCACTGGTTGTGGATTCGATCCCCACTCGAGGAAATAAAATATTTATTTATATTTTAATTTCTTCGCTCTGGTGTCAAGGCAAAGCGCGGCGCTGAGTTCCACCACTCAACACGTAATGCCTCCAGAACTCGGCGGAAAGTGGGGAACGGAGTGTCTTAATACTAGGTTCCCTCTGCCTACCCTGCTGTGTGCGAGATACAGCGTGAAGCTGTGTTTTTTTAAACAAATATTCAATGTAATTAATATATACCTACATACATATACATATTACATTAATATAGTAAACATTTCTTTCACTTGCTCTCTTGCTCTGCTATCACACTGTTTGTAAAACTTAAATCGAATACACAAAGTTGCTAAGGATAAGTTTTAACTACTTCTTTATGTTTTCTCAGTTTACCACGCAATTTAAAAGAAATCCTCTTAAACAAGATTCTAGGAATAAAAAATACGACGAACACAGATACGTAACTCCAAATACAAACAAGTTTAACTAAAAACTCATTACAATATAGAAACTAAGATTGGATTGCCATAATTGACCGATTTTTATAATTCGAAATTTCATTAAAAATGCTATTATATTTATTCTGCTATCATAAAAATATTTTTCCAGAACGTATATTGAAGGCGGCGCTAGTAAAATCATTTCAAATTTGGTTATTTTGATAGAGGAACTTGGACAGTGGAGGCGAGTATTAAACCGTATTTTCAAGTGGTTCTTAAACAATATATTTGGGTTACAGGTCCCTGGCAGGCTCAGCTAAGGTCCTCATTCTGTAACGCGATAGGCATCAGGACGAAATGCTAAGTAGTTTTTTCAAAAAAATATTTTAATTTTATTTTATTTTCCGAAATTACTACAAAGACTTGAAGTAGCATAAACCATTTTCTTACATATGGCAAGGCGGCATAGCTCTTGTTTAAGCTCAAAATCACGGCATAGAGGACTGTTGTAATATATTTAGTACTTACAGTGAGATGAAGGAATGAATATAAATACTGTTCTTAGTACTGTAATGTTAAATTAGAAAAGTAATTTAAATTTAAAAACAATAACGATTTCAAATACCGATCAATTATAATTATCTGTATTTTTTGTCACTATCAGAAATGTGTAAATTACTTATTTAGTTTACAGGAGGCGCGGGTTCGAATCCCGGTACGTTCAATTTTTTATACGTTTTTTAAATAAATATTTTCTTTCTTAAGTTTGGAATAACACTTTATAAAATGTTTAAAAATAATGTGTAAATTATTAACGACTGAACCCAATTTGATGATACTTTGACTGTTCTCTAAATTGAAATATATCACATCTAAATTAAAAGGAATAATTATTACACTAAATTTATAAAATATACGACCCGCTCTTCGAAGCCTAAAAAATATCATATAATCAAACAATATCACATACATAGTCATCTATATCCACTTAAAACCCCTTTTTTTAAAGTCAGTTAAGTTAAAAGTAAATAAAATATCATAAACAGACCACTATACACGCGGCCTAGACAGGAAATTCCTCAACGCAATCACAAACGCACATGTCACCTTCACTGATTGTACAAGTTAAATCGAACGCCCAACTCGCTTACGGATAACTAAAAGAACCCTCCGTGGAAACTTTTATATAATTTCGGTAATAAGAAAACTAATGTGATCAATTATTTACTTTGTTAGAATAGGGAGGGACCTTTTCTCATTTCCTTGTAAACAACAAGAGGTTTTTTGTTATTATTAATTCGTTTTGGATGAAATTATTTGTTTATTTGTATTTAGAGCTTATCTGTAGTTGTTTTGTTTTTTTAGCTTCACCTTGTATCCTGCATTTAGTAAGATAGGCAGAGGGATCCTAGTGTTAAGACATTCCGTTCCCCACAGTCGTGGCGCACAAAGTGTGACTGGAAATGTGACTGATTGTGGGTTCGATCCCCACACGAGGATTATTTTGGAGGCATTGTGTGCTGAGTGGCGGAACTCCATCTTTAAATCTGGTAAATAAAAAAAAATGAAATATTTGAATACTGAAAGCATTTCCATTTCTTCATATCGCATTAGATTTTCTAGGCAACTTCCGTAATTCTGGCAGAAAGTCAGTTCAATTCAGCTCTTTAATTACGGCGTTTCGAGCGTGAATTGGCAGAAAGTCGGTAACTGATTATTTGGATACTAGGTTCCTTCTTTATGGATATACAGATCAAGTAGGGGAAAAGTGTATAGTTTCTTTATTTTTAGATATTCATTCAAGTTTGAAGTGAAACCGCAATTATCGTCTACAATAGCATAATGTGAATAACTCATGTATCTACACTTTAAAAATTCGTTGTGACAATTGAAATTAATTAAAAATATGTTGTGGCTGTCTCTGTCCGGTGACAAAAGGGTGGCATAAAGGCGCATTTATAAACACGACAATTGTAGGTTCGATTCCCACTCGAGAAATGAAATATTTAATATTTTTTATTTCCCTGCTCTGGTAACAAGAAAAATTGCGACGTTGAGTTCCGCCTCTGAATACGCAACATTTCGAGAATTCAGCAGAAAGTGGGTGATCGAAGTGTATCAATATGAATGGTGTCATAACACTAGGTTCCTATGTTCCTACCCTACTATGTTCAGGATACAGCGTGAAGCTAAGTGATCAATTTATGAAAAACATACACTATTAATATTTCAGAAAAATAATATTCAGAATAATTTCAACAACACATTAGCCAATAAAGTAGCTTTTCTAATATGGATAGCCGAACATTTATTTCATTACAGTCCGCGTGTATCTGACAATGTTCCTTGTCCTTATTTCCAATAAGCCACACAATAAACGCAACGATATATTACTATGACTTATAATTTATTGAGAAGACTGATTAAATATCAAGCTTACGAAATACCAAATTAGAGGCGAGATGTGGCTGTTAACGAGACAGGTTGTAAGTTCGATTCTCATTCGAGGAAATGAAATATTTTATATTTTCATTTTTTCACTAGGGAAATTCGGAAAATCGGCGGAAAGTGGGGTGCGGAGTGTCTTAACCAATATTCCAGTAGGATTTGAACCCACTTCTATTATATTTATTTATCCTACCTTACATCAATATTACTTATTTTTAGGTCAATTTATTATTTTTAAGCTTATGACCTAAAACTATAATGGAATATTGAGTTTGATATTTTTTCATATAAACTTTGACATTTTGTTTCATCGCCCGGGGATTACAATTTCAAGTTACTAGAACAGAGATTAGGTCAATTTGTCCCTTTTCACTTTTATGTGCCACTTGAACTTTAACATCCCTTACGCTTTATTTCTGAGGCTTATTACTATTACTTTTTTGGACTTTAGGTTATTTCAAACACAGTAGGAAAGGCAAAAGGAATCTGGGAACCTAGTGTTAAGAGAATCCATTCCTATTAAGAGTAGCGAGTTAGTTGAGTAGCGGAATTATTACTACTAGGTACTTAATGAAAATAATAACTATATTCTTGTAAGTATTTAGTTTCACGCTATATCTCGCATATAGCAGTGTAAGCAGAGTAATCTAGTATTCAAACATTCCGTTCCTCAATTTTTGAAACATTTCGAGTTGAGTAGCGGAACGCAACGTCGCTTCTACGTCAGTGTAAAGCAATGAAAATAATTTATTTCCCTGAGTGAGAATCAAACCCATAACCGTTGTACTTACAATCATACAATGTTCCACGGTATGACGACGGTCTCGTCAAATTTTAACTTTATTTTCACTTTTCAATCCAATATCGCATTTTGTCTACTTAGAGACGTATTGAAAGGATATCGATAAAATAGTAAAAATGAGAGATATAATGGCGAAAGAAAAAGTACGTGACTTTGAAATGATTATAGCCAAATTGACTCAACTCGAGACACTATGTGAAATTTGATTTGAAAAAAAGTAATCAATATATTTTTTTGTGTATGAAGCCTCAATGAAGATCAATCAAAAGAAAACTCATAGATATAAATAAGAGTTCCGTATTCGCGTTGGCCATGGCTAATAGAATAACAGATGAAACCAGCATTGTCAGGCCCACGCTCATATCTTAATGAGGGAAAGTAAATAAGGATTCGTGACATGCATGTTATTTATTGTAAGACAATAAAGCTAGCGCGCCATGCTCTTTCGCCAACTCTGTGGCCGGCAGGAGCTCGCGGATGGTGCTTGAACTATTAAGGCAAGTGCCGCCGGCTTGCGAGAAGTATCTTTAGGTTTTGTGTTAATTTTAACTAGGTGTATGTGATTTTATTTTTCTTTGTTTTTCGTATATTTTATGCCAATTTTCGACAAAAAAAAAGACGACACTATTGCAGTTAAAAACAAGGAAGATATAATAATTCTTTGGGGGATTCGTGTTCCGGAATTGATGATAACCAGATTATCGACAACATGCAAAGCAAAGACGAAAATAATTGTATGATTAAAAACATTTCGTCTTTACAAGTATCTGGCCCTCTGAAACTGACTTGGTGCTTTTTACAAAAACCACCATCTACGCTAACGCTAACTCGAACTATGTTTCACCACCTGCCAACTTGGGGCTAATTTATCATGTTTGTGGTAATATCTTCGAGATAAGAATGAATTTATTTGGTCGACTGTTGAAGTCTTAGACAGAAGTTATGAATATAAATCTAACCTTGGGAGGTGCAGCTAGCATGTGCAAAAATATTTTAGAACCTCAAAAAAAAAAATATTCAGCAGATGAAATTTTATCTCAAATTGTGAAATGGATAAATGTTAAAATGTAAGCTAAATTATAATAAAACCTACTGATTGAATTGATTGAAAAAACCGAGAAGAAATCTTTAGCAAAAAAAAATAAAAATACGCCCAGTACTCCTGCTCCTATAAAAAAAAGGAGAACGTCAAAATTAGTGTATTATAGATGTAAAATTCTGTATGTGGCAAGCGGAAGGATAGGTGTCTGGATTGCTCTTAAAGATTTGCTCGTCTCTTTAAAGTCTGATTAATTTTAATATTTGCTCTATTAATAACTATTTAACGTTATAAACAAAAAGATTTTTTTAATAAGAATATATTTTAGTTGATTTCGAAGTAGTAATTTTTTTTGCCCCAATTTTGTTATGTATATTATTTTATATTTCTAATCAATAAACTGTGATTATAGGTAATTCAGAACAGTGTTATTTTATTGTTAGTTTATATCCTTAATTTAAATTTCCGATAAATAATATTGAATGTAATTTATATGTCCACGCCTCTGAGACGTTATAATAAGGCTTTGTCTAAGTTTAAGATAGATTAGGCTTCTAGAGTCAAATGCTGTCATGTATGTCATATAAGTACATATATTTTTGAAGTTTTTACTGAAATTTTGGCAATGCGTGATGAGTAGCGGAATTCAACGGCGAGCTTTTGTCTAGGTGTCAGAACAAAAATGAAAATATTAATAAATAATATACTTTTTTAGAAATGTATAAAAATTTAACGAAGCACATAAATAATATTTTTTTATACAATTCTAAAAAAGTGTGGAACAACACTTCAAAAATTTTAAAAATAATTAATAAGAAATAGTTAATTCCACCGGCCAGTCAGGCCAGTCGTGGCGCAGGGGCACGAGGTGTGATTGTAAAACTGACTGGTTGTGGGTTCGATCCCCACTCGAGGAGATGAAATATTTACTTAAATTTATATTTACATTTCTTCGCTCTGGAGTCGAGGTTAAGCGCGGCGTTGAGTACTGCCACTCAACACGCAATGCCTCCAGAATTCGGCAGAAAGTGGGGAACGGAGTGTCTTAACACTAGGTTCCCTCTGCCTACCCTGCTGTGTGCGGGATACAGCGTGAAGCTGATTTATTTAATTCCACCGGGTAGAATCGAACCCACAACCAACGCGTTTCTCACCCTATTAACTATGTTAATCGTATCTTTTTTTTTCTTGAATTATTTTTTGTATGTAATGGTGTGTGTAAGAATCGTTTTACACTTTCCACCAATTTTAGTGACATAAGACGACAACACTACGCTGTGACTAACCAAAACGAAAATGTAAATATTTTAATTATGGTATCAATATATTATTTTTTCAATACAATCTTAAAAAAATACACATACAAAAATCCTAATATGAAATTCCCATTTTTGGTCTGGCAAGCCACTCAAAACACAAATGTGAAGCTGGCAACACGGTATCAGTTTATAATTTGAAAATATATGATATTCATATTATACCCTGCTGTGTGCGGGATACAGCGTGAAGCTGAAGCTGATATGATATTCACATTTAGCACCCACCATGTCTAATTTCTAACGAATTAAACATAATATTATGTTCATCGAATTTCATTGGCCTATTAAACAAAATTTATTATATGCTTAAAGGTAAAAATAGGTCAGTTGTGACGCATGGGCACAAGCGTGTACGACTGTAAACGCGACAGGTTGTGGGTTCGATTTCCACTCGAGGAAATAAAATATGCAATATTTTATATTTTCGCTCTGGTTCTCTGGTTATTATCGCTCTGGTATTGAAGCAAGGCAATGGAGTTCCGCCAATCAAAACGCAAAGTTTTTAAAATTGACAGAATGTAGGGAGCGGATCGTCTTAATACTAGGCTTCCTCTGGCTACTCTGCTATGTGCGGAATACAGCATGAAGCTGACACAAAATAGAACTAAATAACTTATAATTAAATATTCTTACCAGTTTGTAGGCATCATCAATTTGGCATATTTCTTTTAGCGTAGTACCGGCGCCGGCTTTGGACTGTCAGACTCAGCCTAAAGAGCAATTAGGTCGTGTGGTATTAAGATCGTTTACCTAATATTAATAATTAATTTGCTTAAATTACTTTTTAAATATTATGTAATATCACTAGATTTTTGCTGTGTTAAAATAAAAAATATTTAATCAACATTTAAATTAATTAACAATATAAAAATATTATATTTCTATTTTTCATATAATTGAATAGCATAAAGTATAAAGAGGTCAGTCATAGAAAAGATACACGTGCGACGGTTGCGCAACGCAGCAGGTTGTGGGTTCGATATCCACTCAAGGAAATTAAATATTTATTATTTTCACTTCTTTGCTTTGGAAACAAGGGAAAACGCGGCTTTGTGTTTCAGTTTTCAGACGGAAAGAGGAAAATAGAAGTCCCTTAATTGAAACGGAGTGTCTTAATATTAGGTTCCGAGGTTCCTTATACCTAGAGTGCTAAATGCAAGAATGCAGCTAAACAAAAATAACAATCAAATCGTATAGAGCCATAGTGGCGCAGGGGGATGTGGGACAAAATGTAGTCGTTATGTTTGTGGTTACGATCCCCACTCTGGCAAATTAAATTATTTCTGCTTTCCCGCTGTGACAAGTCCAAAGTGCAGCGTTAAATTCCGCCGCTCAACACTCTATGTCTCGAATTCAGTTGAAAAAAAAACGAGAAAAGTCACGAGTCAATAGCTAACAACTAAGAAATCTTTACCTATACCTTCTTGCTTTTGGCTAAAGCGGTGTAAATGATCCATTATAGGGTAAACCTTTTCGCCGCGCGTGGTAACGGATGTACAGAACATTAATCAAACATTTTCATTCTTTCTTTATTTTGAATTTTAAGTAAAATTTTGCATATATAAATTGAATATGTTAATATTTTAAACTTTATTTTACAGTATTCAAAAAATTATAAGATAATAATTCATATAGATATCCCTTCACTGGTATCGTAAATTTGACTAACGTAACTGGTATTATGGTGGCCGTGCAGACCCCAAATGATTTTTGCATTTAAGAAACTTTTAACTTTATACTTGATTAAATATTCATAAACTAGCGGACCCGGACGCGGCTTCGCCCGCTTGAACTATACGAATGCTTATTAGATATATTTATGAAATTGTTTTTGAAAATATTAATTTGAATGAAAAAAAATATAAGTAAACGTAATCATATTAAAATATTTATAAAAAAAAATAAACAAAACCAGCTACATTATTAATATCATCAAAGTAAAATAAATATTTAAAAGAATTAAAATTAAATGTGTTGTGCTATGTTTTTGCAAGTGCATGTGGTTATTTACATAATACTTAAATACAATAAAAAATATTATATTTTTTGTCTCTGTCTGTCTTTCTATTTCCCCGAGCTAATGTCCAGAATAACTGAACTGATTTTTATTCGACTTTCAGTGATCGATTTTACTGATTTACCCGGTAAAAATCTTTTTACACGTTTTCCTTGCGCGCGTACATAGATACTATATGAAATACCTAACTAAAGTCCTTTCTACATTAAATATGATAAGTTTTGCGAGCAATATTAAATAAAATCCCAAAAAACTAAAACCATATTTTATTAAGTGTATAACAACGCAATAGATAACCATCCAAGATGAAATAACCAACAATTCTTTCCTTAAATAATAAGTACTTAAATAATATTATGCCGCTGCCGCACAGGGCCGCAACTTGCACCACACTAAGAAATTTATGAAAATCTAATTAAACTACTACTCGAATAAGCGAAGAACCAAAGAAAAGTATAAATTATAATTACATAAAAATTAATAGTAGTTCGAAAACGTATGAAAATTTACAAAACTGTCAAAGTCATCTGTCCGTTCGCGTCGGTCATACTATGCCGCTCGTAGGCTAGGTCATTTCGAATCAGTGACATCTCCTTAATTATTTATTAGAATGTTATACAGTAAACTATAATTTCAATCCAGATGAAATGTTAAAAGTGACTATTATATTCATTTTCATAAGGATCAATATCAAATTATAGAAAATACATACAACAAAAACCCGATAAATATAAAGTAAATTAATTAAAATGATTACTTTTGCTTAACCT
>JAATLQ010003122.1:16287-34408 GCA_013421005.1 Heliconius erato x Heliconius himera | reverse complement strand
AGAAAAATGTTTAATAAAGTGTAGGATAATAAAAAAAATTACATTGTTATGAATAAAGTAACCTAAACCGGAGTTATTTTGATATCGAAGGCTTCATATATTCTAACAATGTTGCCTGCCGAGTTCAATTTTTCTTCTTTTTCAATTCACAAATTTTCATTTTTACTTCAAAGTCTTTAATTATATTTAGTTTACACTCCAAAGACAGTGTTTTTCTTTTCTTGTTATGCTCAAATGACAAATTTTTCGTTCTTTTAGACGACATAATTAGATATTATAATATAAAACAATTTCACGCGGAACATGTTTAAACCTGTCGCTGAACACTGAGTGGACAGAGCGAGAGAGCCGATGCGCGGCAATCAAAATAACAAATCGCATAAAACGGGGTAGCGTAACTCGGGAGCGATGAAATGGAAATATAAATTTAAATAAATATTTAATTTCCTCAAGTGGAAATAGAACCCATAACCAGTTTACACTTTGTGCCCCTGTGCCACAAACGGCCTCAATTTACTTTCTTCTTTTAAAGTGTGGTTAAATACAATAATCGTAATTTAATTATGTCAAATTTCTATTAACCAACTTCTTAAAAGAGGAGGTCATCAATTCGACTGTAGTTTTTATTCTTGTTACCTCAGAACTTTTGACTGTGGGAACCGATTTTGATGATTCTTTTTTTATTTGGAAGCTAGTGCGTCCCGTTTAGTCTTATTTTAATTTAGTTGATTTCTGACAATGGTATCTATGAGAAAATCATATAAATCTCAAAATTACGTTAAGTATGTGCGCGACAAATGGAAGAATAACTCAATATCAACTCAACCGATTTTATTGATTCTTTTTTTATTAGAAAGGGTACACATAAAGGGTAGTTTGGTGAAAGTTTGGTTAAGTTCAGAGTATGAAATCCGATTGAAATTGAAGAAGTCAATTTTTTTTATTAAAAAATATAATTATGTTATTTTTTCTGGTAAAATTTATTTGTACTCTATGATAAAAACTATTCTATAAGTTGCATTAGCCTTTGAACTATTACCATGCTAAAAATAATTTAATTTCATATAGTAATTATCGGTATTTTAAGTAATTTACATTTTTCAGTTTTTATTTTTTTTAAATAAAACTATAATGAAATTCGAAATAAAACCCAAAAAAAATGTACCTTGGGAACCTAGGCTAATACCATGCAAAAATTCATCAATTTCTGTCTGGTAGTTTTTGCGTGATTGACGAACAAACAAACAGACAGACAGACAGACAGACAGACAAGAATTCTGTTGAGTGGTTTTTTAGGTTCTATAATCGACATATAAACCGACCTAATTTTTATTTTTTTTATATCTTTCATGTACAGAATTGACTTTTCTATCCTTTTATTATATATAGAGATAAGTCTTAGCTTTTCAGACATTGGTATAATTTGTAAGCATAAATTTTTATATAAAAAAAACCAATATGCAAATTTGTAACATAGCAAAAATAGATAAAATTATAATTTTTGCTATTACGTCTTAACACAAGTTTCCCTCTGCGGGATATAGAGTGAAACTGATTTTTTTTTTGAGAATTTAGCCTGTGAACTAAAAATGTATTCATCAAATTGTACTAATCGTTACCCAAAATAACAACGTTCATATAAACACGTGTCCAATTTAACTTTCACACAATAGGTTGCGCAGTGCGGTGCCGTAACACTCCATAACCTATAACAGCTCAACGACGCGACGACGACTTCATTACACGACCGTAAAATAATACCATCTTAATTAATTATATGCGAGGCCAGTCGTGGCGCAGGGGCACAAAGTGTGACTGTAAAACCGACTGATTGTGGGTTCGATCCCCACTCGAGGAGATGAAATATTTACTAAAATTTATATTTCCATTTCTTCGCGCTGGTGTCGAGGTTAAGCGCGGCGTTGAGTTTTGCCACTCAACACGCTATGCCTCCAGAATTCGGCAGAATATGGGGAACGGAGTGTTTTAACACTAGGTTCCATCTCCCTACCCTGCTGTGTGCGGGCGTATAGCGTGAAGCTATAAAAAAAATATATATTGAGACAAATTTATTGCCAATTTTTTACTTATATTTTTTACGGGACGAGATTAAACGGAGATAATGAAGTGATGTAGGCTTATATTATTAACTTAAAATAATAGTTATAAATATTTTTATATCTACATTTAAAATAATTAGGGTCCCGTATCTTAAAGGAAAAAATACAATCACTTTGTTTACCGTCTGTCTGTATGTATGTTCGTTGTTCTCTCAAGATAATTTATCTCAAAATCACGTGGAGGTATCAAGCAAATATATTCGCTGGACCTGTTAATAATGAAATTTGGTAAGCAATGACAACATACAATAATAACACACTGAAAAATTAAAATTTATGAATCAAAAAAAAAAATAGAAAAAAACATAACGAATGATTCATGAAATTGGAACAGAGCCATCGGCAGGCGAGACCGACTCACATTGGACCGGCCTTTTTAGATAATGTAACTCATATGTGATTATAAAAAATATCAGTAGACAGTACTGACAAAAATCTAGAAAAACAAGAAAGAAAAAATATAAACGAAAATAAAATCAGTTATATAAACAAAATAAAGAAATTATGATATGATTTTAATAGAATATAAAAAAAATAAGCAACAGAGCTGAATCTCTTAAATAGATTATGTTGTCACTTAATTCGGCATCTTCACGTCCACAAAGCGATATCCACGTTGTTCGGGCCCGGTCCTTGAAATTATTCAACTGAGGTAGGCTGTTGCGATCTAAAAAATTCAGCTGTAAATTCTGAATTTCTCTAGAATACTTAGTTCTAGTTTGGGAATAAGGCGAAGGTATTCTTAATTATAAAGGGTGAATTTTTAAATATGAATATAAAAAATATGGAAAAATATAAGAGTGAAAAAAGTAAAAACTGAAATTGTAACGTAAAAAGTAGATATTGAGACACTTATTCACTTGCAATAGCTATATTTCTTACAATATTACTATAACCAGAACATTTTCCCGCCAAATTTGACATTATAAGCGCGCGTCATTCCTTTCCCGCCAAGCCCCTCCCCGACCGCTCGGCGACGCTACCCGAGAGTTGCCGACGAGCCGGGTGGTGCGTAACACTATAATAAAAATAATAGATACAACTTTACAGTGATAATAATAGTATATATAGCTTATATATCAGAATACTACATAGACTTTAGGTCGTTTAGGTCTCTAGTAACAATATAATTGTAAGAAATGAAATGCCGCGAGTGCTTAAGGCCAATATAATTGAACTAGGGCCTACACATACACATAACAAATCTGACATAATTTATGTCGTCGCCGCCATATACTTACTTACGAAGTTACTGCTTGAAATATAAGCGGACAAACCTTAAGTAAATTCAGATTTCACTTATAATATGTTTCTATATCAATGGTCCGTAGGTTAAGTATCGAAAGTGAATAATCGCAAATGTTTTATTGCTGTTTTGGATGACTAAGAAGTTCATCACCACATTCATAATTACGATAATAATTGATTAACTAAATAATCAATTACCCGAATAGTCGAGGTTATGTGGCAGAGTACGAGTAGTACTCTCAACCACACCAGAGCCAAGACTTCACGTAGATAATTATAAATAGGTCTTAACCACATTTATAATTAAAATAACAATTAATTAATCAAATAATTAATTGTCCAAATAGTCGAGGTTAGCCAGTGGTGGAGCACGAGTAGTGCTCCGACCCACACCAGAGCTAAGACTGCATGTACTCGTACTCGCAATGGCTCCAGAATTAAGCTGAAAATGGGGAACGAAAGTGTTTTAATGGGAACAGAGTGACTTAAAACTAGGAGCAGAATACAGTGTAAAGCTAAAAAACATAATAATTATCATCACAAACTGTCAAACGTACCTACTAAACGTAAGCACATTAAATTTATATTTTAACTTTGGGCGGATTTATAAAAATACATCATAGTGTCTATTAGATATTCTAATCAGAAAACTAAAATCTTTATAATTGAATATTAGCCACCCATAAATAGAAATAGAACTCACATCCTTAGCTGCTTCACGCTGATACTATTGTGATTTCAATATTAATAGTTTACGTAGTAAGCTGCGTTATAGTCTCTTACGTAATAGCTAGAGGTCGCTAAACTTGGGTAAACCATTCTGCACCTAGCGATACAGTTTCAACTAACAATATTACGGTTCGTGTAAACCAAATCGAAGTTTCAGCAGCAATACTCGAAAATTGAATAGCATGTAACAGTTGCTTTGATTATAGTTGAAATCGAACATTTTACTTTAAATTACTATTATTTGAAAACGATATTGTAATGTTTTAAATAAATGTTATTATTGGAATTGAATTGATAATGATTAGAATATACGATTCTTTTTTTAGCATGACTCTGGAGCAAAGCAGTGTAGGCAGACGGAACATGGGAACTTTGTGTCCAGACACTGTGTTCCCATTAAGACACTTCCATTCTCCACTTTTCGTCAGATTTTGGAGGCATTGCATGTTGGGTGGCAGAAGTGACGAAATTAAAATATAAATATTTCATTTCTTCTAGTGGGAATCAAACCCAAAACTTTAATTTTAAAATCCCGTTAAGAAGGTGCACTTGAATATATACACCTCAGACAATAAAAGTGAACCAAATAAAAACTAAAACACGCCTGTGTTATGCATAAAAACAATATAAAAACCATTAGGTATCAGAAAAAATAACTGCCGTATCGCCGTATAAGTTTAGCTCCATCACACCCAAGTGTTATGAAGTAACATAAAACTCGTGTTTTTTCATGATTGATCCTGTACATAGCAGTGTAGCGGTAGCGGGTAACGGTAGCGGGTAGCGGTAGCGGTAGCGGGCAGCGGGCAGACACGACTTTCCCCATTTTCCGCCGGATCCTAGAGGCATTGCGTAGACCCGTTACCAGAGCAACGAAATGAAAATATGAAATATTTGTATTCCTAATAGAATTCAAACCCACAACCTGTCGCGTTCACAGTCACACGCTTGTACCCTTGCGCCACGGCTGGTCTCTATTTACTAATTCATATTTTACAGTACTTATTATAATTTTATATGCAGCTTCCTTGGTATGGTATATACACCTTTTAAATTAACAATAGCAACCAAAGAAAATATAAAACTGTAAATGATTTTGAATCTGCAAATTATTATTTACTAGCGGAAAAATATTTATTATCTGTATAATGTAGGTAAACCATAACTGCACGCACACTGCAAACGTAGTAACGTACGTTTTCCCATATAAATTACGATTCCGTAAAAATTCCAGATTAAAAATATATTAGATTATAATGCTAGACATAAAGATCTCTATCTATCATTGACAAATTGCAAACACTACGTGGCTGAGCTTGAGAAAGTGTCAACTTACTTGGACATTTTTTTATTTTTAAACATTTTACTACATTTTACTTGGAGACTAAATAAGTATTTTACTTGGAGATTCCTAAATCTCGATCTATATTATAATCATATAGTTTACAGTTTTTTCTATCATCATAGAAACAATCTTTTACAAACAATATTATACAGTAAAATATTGAAAACTAAAGATTTAACCAATTCAATAAAACACAATTCCCACAATCGTCGCGCTTAACGTCACACGCTTGTGCCTCTGCGCCACGACGCCCTCATTAGGTAATTTAAAAAAGTGTCGCAATTAAAGGAAACATTTAAATATAAAATATATATTTTATATTTAAGTGTTTTCTCAAATATAAAAATACGGTTTTTAAGTAGACGGTAAGTACCCGTGCACGGCAAGCGTAGTTTCTTCCGTGTTAACTCCGATCCTGACTCTAAATCTTGTAATTTCGGTTTTGTTGACGATATTAATCATCATACAAACCGACTGTAATAAAATAAATTTTACATATTAAGGGGAGCTTGCCAGAATCCAACAAAAAAAGATAAAAAAATAAAAATCATTGTTTTAGATTCTACTACATTAACAGAGATCTCCAATAACATTTTTTCTTATATATAATATCTTCCAAGTACAGACACCGATTCTTTACGATTTATTTATAAGTATAGACAAAAAAAGGCGTATAATGACAACATAAAAGTAAGTTCAGACATAAGCTTGAGCTCGCAACTTCTCTTGCTTTATAGCTGGTTAAATATTTAAAAGGTGAGGATGTTCTTACTTGAGCTCGCTCAGCGAATATGTTATGTGCGCTGCCTAAATTGTGAACTACTGAAAACTACGCTTCGAAATAAATGCCTCCTGAACTTTAGAAATGTTGGAGTTTTTCTTCTAATTTGTGGTAATTGTATTGATAATTTTTAAATTTAATATGATATTTGCTGATTTTGCTGCAAAAGGTAGTGGGTAGGACATTTTGTTTCCCACGTTCTGCTCAATTCTCGAGACACTATCTGTTGATTGACAGAATGCAATACCTTGTTTGTGTCGTTACCAAATCCGTTCATGTGCTCCTGAGCTCTCATCGGAGCTAATGCATTTGTTTCTGCAATTTCACTCAGTCGGCGTAGTCCCAGTTCCACTCGTTGTAGAGCGCTCTAACAAAAGCTCTACAAAATCTTGAAGAAAGACTATGGGTATATTACGATAATATTGCTATCACCTCCCTCTCAAAAATGATGAAGAGCATTATAAGTCATCTAGAACTGGGTTAGAATTAAGGTCTATAGGTCAGTCAACCCCTGATAAAATTGATGATTTTTGGACGTCATTATCTAAATAACCGTTTGAGCTGTGTGTATGAAATTTGGTGCACGTATACAAGTAGCGGGTTTAAATATTTGAGCCAAATTCGACATGTTTAAGTGGAATAGTTTTTGAGTTATGAAGTGGTAAAAAGTGGTTTCAAAAGGTTTCGTGTAAAATTACACACGGTGCTGCTCGCCAGTTCTGTTTTAATGAACTTGGCTACGCGCTGCCGTGCGTAAGACTATCAATGCAAAAAACATATATATTATAATAAAACATTTTGAGTACAAATAATATAATTAAAATATTAAGGTATAATATATTTTGTAGTAGTATAGGAAATTATCGTGTTTCAAAAACATTATATATGGTAAACATAGACATGGGGGCTCAGAACCCCTATTCTAGCTTGAAAACTTCAATACAAACATATTTTGAAGCCAGCGACTCAACAACTCCCATCTACATTCATTTTGACACTAACACGAAAGGTACTGAGAGGGTCAGTGGCGGAGGGCACGGAAAAGTGGCCGATTCGTGGAATTCGTAGAACTAGAGGGGCCTTTAAAAACCCACCTTCAAAGTTAAAGGTTAATACAAAGTATCTATTAATTTTACCCTGACATTTCAAATTACATTATGGTAACACTTTAATATTAAAAGTCGTCTAGATAATACAACATACGACGCTAAATAGTAATTTTCATAAGTTTCATCTAAACTCTATTTCAATAACGGCCGGGTAAAAGAGTTTTGTTCTTTAGTGCGGTAATTCATCGTCTACTTATTCTAAATAAACTCTTCCACTGACATTTTCACAGCTTCTAAACACTAACTAATACACACCAGCTATTTCGCCCCCTTTAATTTATGAAGAAATTCCGCAAGTCGTATTTCACAGGACATTACAAAGCATAATAATGAGATACTGAAATTTATCTCGGTGGAAGGGTTAAGGAAACTGTTTAGCGAAACACCGCTTTTAAAAATTGATTACTTTTGCCTTTGAAAAAAAAGTCTAAATAATCAGCTTTATGCTCTATCCCATGACAGGACTACAGTGAAACACACACAGCTACAGCTAGAAAAGACACTCTGTTCCCTACTTTCCGCCTAATGTTTCGGAGCGTTTTTGCATATTGAGTGGCGGAACTCAACGCCGGCTATTGCCTTGGTGCCAACGAAAATAAATGAAAATATTAATAAATACTAATTCAAATTCCCAAATCAGGATTGGAGGACGAACCCACAACCCTGCCAAGTTCCCCTGAGTCAAGACGGCATACTTAGCAAACGTGTACGATCCGTGAATCTGATTGAAGTTATTTATTTATATAGTTTATTTCCAATAGCAATAGTAGATGTGAACATCCCTAGAGATTGATTTCAAAGTCGAATACCGGTATATTAAAAGTATTTCTCTTCTTTTAATTAATTTAAAAGAAGAGAAATTCGTAGTATTGGAATCACTCAATCAATTTTAAATCGATACCAATTGCATTATTATTCGTGGTATAATAATGCTAGTGCTGTCGATTAAAATTATGGAAACTAACAACACATATAAAAATACTATTCTAACTATACATATATATTATTTTATATTATATTATTATTATTATTTATTTATTATTATTATTTTTATATTATTTTTAAGCCCCGATAAAAACAGTCGGCATGTTATAAGTTCGAAGTGGGGGTGTACGTGGTGTAGCTGTATGCCTGTGTACGGCACGTCGCTCCCAAACGATTAAATCGATTTTGATTTAGATTCAGTTTTGATTGTTTTGACTGAAAAATTACTTCATTGGGACTCTATCAACATACTTGTTTGATTACTGTATATAAATACGCAGGTATATCCTTCACTTACACAAATACACACCTACATTGGAACCCGGCAAAACCCACAAGCCACAAGTAAATCAGCTTTGCTTTGCCTACGATTTAATTTGCCGTCCGAGCGTTCCGGGTAGGTATGATCTCGGCTAATTGCTTCGATTGTCCCCAGACATTCTCTGATATTAATTGATAAAGGTATTACAGGTAGCGAATAGGTAGACTGGCAGGTCCTTTAATATAAAGAATAAGTTATTTTCATATACTTTTTGTTTGTTGTGATTGAAGAGCATGGCTCCTATTAACATTACAAATTTAAATAAAAGAACAATGAAATGAAGAACATGAGTACCACTCCCGAAAAATATCTGATATTAAATAGTAAACAGGTGTATAACTATTTTTTTTAGGTTCACGCTATATCCCGCAAATAGCAGGGAAGGCATTGTGTGTTGAATAGCGGAACTCATTGCCGTCAGAGCGAGGAAATTATAGTATTAAATACTTCGAACCTTAATAATTCGAACTCACAACCGTCACATATAAAATCCCATATCCTTAATCTCATATACTTAATAATTCGAACTCACAACCGTCACATATAAAATCCCATATCCCATATGCCCTTGTGCCCAGACGGCCTGATTAGTATGTTATTCTATTCCTCCAAATAAAACCATGGTGGATCGCTAACTCGACGAAATTATATTATTAAACTAGAGGGCGCGCCACAAACCACGAAACACGTGTTCAATTAAATATTTTTAACAGTCTGAATTTAAATTTTTAAGAGTCTGAATTTCAAATTTAAAAAAATCGGTATAGATAAAAAAAATTTTCCATACAAACTTTCAACCCTTATTTCATCCCTTTAGGGTTAAAATTTTTCAAATTCCCTTCTTAGTGGATGTTCAGAATATAATATAAAATAAACATCTGCTCAAATTTCACGTTTCTACCATCAGCGGTTACGGCTCTGCGTGCGTCTTACCTCAGTCAGTCAGCACAAGTCCTTTTATATATTATATTAAAAATATTAAATATTAATATTAAATTAAATAAGCTCATTAAAAATTGTTACGCGCCACCCGGCTCGTCGGCAACTCTCGGGTAGCGTCGCCGAGCGGTCGGGGAGGGGCTTGGCGGGAAAGGAATGAATGACGCGCGCTTATAATGTCAAATTTGGGCGGGAGAATATTTTTGGTTGGAGTGAGGAGTATAGTAAAATATAATAACCATTAATGTAAGAAATATAGCTATTGGAAGTGAATAATTTACATCTGGCCATTGTTTGAAAACAAAAACTTTATATTTTGTTTGTTAGCAAAATAACTTGAATATAATTAATTATTCATCAGAATGGGCATTAAATCCACAATCATCACGTTATATTCTGATCCAGTCCCAATCCAGTAATTTTCTTGTTTTAACTTTCGAGATAAGTAACTCTATTCTCTATATTCTAAAATAGTTAACGACATTGTTTACTGAGTAGAGAATACAGACAGTAAGCAAAATAAGTAGGTAGGTTGATTTAATATATCAAATTAGAGGAAATCTTACTATACTACTGATAATTGTCCTCCTGGAAATAGAACCATGTTCTTGTTTAGTTAAGACAAATATCGTAAATAGCAACACACCTTTAAAGAAAAAAATAACTAATTTAGTATTAGTTATTTTTTACACGCAGGTTGTCAGAACAAAAACCTAAATAATAAATTCTGAATGTTACTGCGTCAGATGTCAACTTTACTTTTGTAATTTCTTAAAGTTTTCTACGCCCAATTTGAACGCCCTACTACTTAAATTTATATTTCCATTTCTTCGCTCTGGTGTTGAGCTTAAGCGCGGCGTTGAGTTGTGCTACTCAACACGCAATGCCTCCAGATTTCGGCAGAAAGTGGGGAACGGAGTGTCTTAACACTAGATTCGCCCTGCCTACCCTGCTGTGTGCGGGATACAGCGTGAAGCTAATTATTATTATTATTTGAACTCCCCACCCCAGTGCAACAAACTAATAGGTACGTAGGCACATTAGCGACATTGGCAATAAATATGGTTAAAAACGTTTTAAAATAATTAATTAAACAAACTTGCAGCTGACGCGTCCAGCAGTGGCCATGTTCTATAGAGTTGAAGCGAGTAATCCATTTACCTACAAATTCAATATCGCATCCTGTTTGCTTAACACACACTATTTGTGTGCACTACTTAATTGCATTTTATGATGTAATACAGAAGTTAATAATAAAATGACAGATGGCAAAGTATAAAGTTTTGAGTATCTCACGATCCGCGATGTATCTCAAGTTTTTAAAGATGATAATTAACTTGAGTAATCTTACTAAGAGATTATTGAGAAGAGGTTCGAAGTTTAGTTCAGTGTTAAAAGATGGTCATTCAACTAATTCATTACCTTGTTTGAGCATAATAGAAGGGCTTTTCTCAAAATTTGGTTTTAAATATATGTCCCACGTCATCCGCACGAGTGATAAATCATTAGTATAAGTTATAAATAAAATGTGGGTTACCTTGAGGAACTCCATAGGTGATTAATTGGAAGAGGTTCCCTTACCCATTGAGCTATTTTAGCCCTTTGTGAACGTCCGCGTAAGTCGGATTCGAGAAACTCTAACGGTAATCCTCTGATTCCCAAGCGTTCAAATTTAGATATAATCGAAATGGAGACTGTATCAAATGCTTTGGCCAGATCTAGGAATATTGCGATACATTTCTCTTTATTATCCATCCCTGTTACAATATAGACTGTTAGAGCAAAATATTTTTGGCGATATTGAATTGAACTATTAAATCCGCTGTGTTTTCTTAGGTTTTGATGGCTCGGAAGTGGAAAATTCGTTAAAGTGAGTAATACATATAGTGGTTAAGGGTTAACGATTCCGTCACACACATCATTAAGTTCTACCGCTTAATAAGCAATTTATCAGATTCGGGTAAAAAGCGGGACAGGCATTTTTCAAACTATGTTGATTCTGCCTACCTTTCAGCTAAATTATTAAAAAAAAACTATTGTAAAAACTAGTTATAATTTATTAATGAAGCCAGTCATGGCGTGAGAAGTGCTCTCGTGAGAGTGTAAACGCGACAGCTTGTGGGTTCGATTCCCACTCGAAGAAATTAAATATTTCATATTTGTTATTTCCTCGCTTATGGTGATAAGGCAAAGCGCAACGTTGAGTTCGGCCACTCAACACGGCAGTGGGCAACGGAGTATCTTAACACTAGGCTCCCTCTGCTACATGCGCGATGCAGCGTGAAGCTGTACATATAAATTATTGTAACACAACATTATTCCTAAAAGTAATTGGGGGAATGAAAAAATATCTATAAATAAAATATATTGTACAATTTCACAAACGTTAATTTACATTTCTATTTACCAATGCAAATACGTATTTTATAGTAAAACCTTATTTATTTGTTTAGCTCCTGTATCGCACTCTGTTCGCTATAGCACGCTGCATAGACTTACTCGCTACGGTACTTAATTGCATTTAAATTACAGCTGAACGCTTCGAATTGTAAAACTAAATAGAATTTAAATTGTACTTAATATAGGTATAATTTAAATGCTATTTAGTTTTACATAAAATATTTTTTGCCTTTCACGTACATAGAAGGGCAGGCAGAGGGTGCCGAGGTGGAAACTTAGTGTACAGACACTCCGTTCTCTTTAGGATACTTCTGTTCAACCACTTCCGCTGAATGCTGAATACAAAATGTAACACTTTGGAAATGGCTGTTTTAGGAGCTGTTGGCTTTTTCACATACTCTTAAAGAATGAGTAAAATTATATTTAGTTTTTATACAAATAAAGCCTACATTTGCCCGTCGGTACGACTTCTGTACGGCCAACATTTAGTGTTTAAGCAGATTGAGTCCTCAGCGCTTACTTCGATGTAGTTCAATCAATCAATTATTCAATCGAAAACAGTTTATTGCACATAGATGATTATACATAATTGGTATAACAAATCAAAACATAAAATAATAGATATAGTGCCAAGCCGATCTTATCTTTATTTTTACTATAAGTGATCTACAGGCAACCATATAGGACAGGTAGGCTTTCGGTGCACAAGGATATTTTTGTTGTTCATTATATATATCATATGTATACTATAAATACACGTATACACGTTAAATACACGTATATATTCCTAAAATCAGTACATAGATTATAACGATACAAATAAACTAAAATAACTAAAAGTGTAGGTATAACTATACACTAACTATTAATTCTGAAATTGGTACCAAAGCCAGCCAGGTGAGGCCAGTCGTGGCGCAGCGGCACAAAGTGTGACTGTAAAACCGACGGATTGTGGGTTCGATACCCACCGGGGAGATGAAATATTTACTTAATTTTATTTTTCCATTTCTTCGCTCTGGTGTCGAAGCAAAGCGCGGCGTTGAGTTCTGCCACTTAACACACAATGCCTCCAGAATTCCGCAGAAAGTGGGAAACGGAGTGTCTTACACTAGGTTCCCTCTGTCTACCCTGCTGTGTGCGGGATACAGCGTGAAGCTGATGCTGGTACTAAAACCTCGGCGAATGACTCCAACTCCTTTTTTACCTTTTTTTTTTTAGTGTGTTTACTTTATATTTATTACTAAGAGTAATTATATAGTACATATATGAATAAGCAGGTATATATTTTACTAACACAGCACACACCTAAATTCGAAACTGGCAAAACCCATAAGCCACAAGTAAATCGGATTTGCTTTGACTACGATTTAATTTGCCGTCCGAGCGTCCCGGGTAGGCATGATCTCAGCTAATTGCTTCCGATTGGCCCCTGACGTACACTGATATTAATTGATATAAATATAACAGGTAGCAAAGAGGTAGACTGCAGGTCTTATAAAGAAAAAAGTTATTGTCAGGTACTGTTTGTTTGCCTTGATGGCAAAACATAATTACTATTAACACCTGTTAAAATTAAAATTTTGTATGTATTACAGTGCAACCTTAATTTTTACATTTAGCCAGAGAACTAATATTAATCTACTGTATCCAACATATAGCAGGGAAGGCATAGGGAACCTGGGAACCTAATTCTCGTGGCATTGTGCGCTTCAATACTTCATTCTCCCTATTGGGAATCACTTATACCCTTGCAATACGACGGCCTCATTAGTATCCTTATGGATACTAAATTACTAAATTATTTTCAGCTTGACACCTTCACGCGATCTCAAGATAAATATACAGATGGAAAGGCCGACAATACATAATTTTCAATAATAATCATCACCTGTATAACTTTTTTAAGCCCACATGAGCTCGTCATACAATAAGCGAAATTATTATGGTATGTTCTATTTGTCCGAATAAAATGAGGGTGCATCGCCAACCCTACAATATTATAATATTTAATAAGCTCATTAAAAAATAAAAAGTTGCTATGAGTGGAAGCTTTACATTACAACAATACCTTTATTATAACAGTAATTTACTGAGTACCATTCCAAGCATGTAAAAACCACTACAAAGTTACATTTATTTTCTTTTTACGACAAAACATAAGGAAAATTTAGGTCAGTTAACCTAATAATAGAAAAGAGTCCACAATGGAAACGGTTGATTTTATGGTTCGTAGTAGTTTTTTTATGATCAACATGCGTACCTGTATAATATATTTAGTCTTTTAGAGTTTCATATCTCAAAAGGTAAAAAAGGGATCCTTATAGGATAACTTTTTTGTCTGTCTGTCCGTGTGTCAAGAGCAATTTTCTCGAGATCGCGTGGATATACATGTCATCTGAAAGTCTATGGACCTTTGAAACAGAAAAAATCGAACTTTTATGTAAACTTATAATAATTGAAACACTTACTATTCGAATATTTATGCATCGTTTTCGCTGCGTAAATATTTCTATCCTAGTTTAAAATTGACACTCCAATTTATGTAAATTTTATCTGTAGCACTCCAAACCCTATTTGTAAAAGCTAGTTAAACTTCATCATTTGACTAAATCGCCGCAGTCGCGTCAACTAATCCTATATTATTTGGGTTTTGTGCAGCGTTCAATTTTTTTCACTCAATACTTCATGAAATATACAGTTAAAATTGATAAAACATACATACATTTTTCATACAATATTTATATATGCAGCAGCGTTGGAATAAATCTAACAACATATAGGGAATAATGTTTAGGAACACTTTTCTGCAACTTTATGCAACATAAGCTTTATAATAATAACAATTTAAAATAAAAACAAAATTTATTTTTAATAGAGATATATTCAAAAATATAAATTGTACATATACCTAATAATAAAAAAAAAATAATATATACATAAAAGCTTTAAGCTAAATATTTAATTGAGTCAATTTCTTTGCTTCCTCGAACGATATACTAAAATATCGTTAATAGAGAACAAAATGAAAGTTGTCATAATCCTATTGGAAACAATCGAACTCGCTGGCACTGATAATGATTGTGATCTTTAAATATTTCAATAAAAAAGTGTTTAATTCCTGTCAAGCTGAGATAGAAACCAATATAATTAAGTCATATCATGAAATCGATGATTTTAAGAAGACAATCTATATATCGCTTATTTTCATGTATAAATTTGTATTGAACTACGAACGTCAAACTTGATATTTACATTATACTTCACAAATTCTCAAGTAAAGAAACCTCAACTTGGCATTTCACAATTGACCTACATCGGAGGATCGATTTAAAGTTAAAATTCTTCGTGAACCTCAGAAATATTTTCAAAAGAGGTCATGTCAGAGACTGCAGAATGACGCGATAGGAAGCTCGCTGTTTACATAATGAGGTGTCGACGGGTTCGGGACGAACGTTCATTGTTGTTATCAACACCTATCTTTTCATATATAAAACTTCTATATCACGATTTTTATGTCATATATATATATATATATATATATATATATATATATATATATATATATATATATATATATATATATATATATATATATATATATATATAATTTTATATTTCCATTTCATCGCTCTGGTGTCGAGGCAAAGCGCGACGTTGAGTTCTGCCACTTAACACGCAATGCCTCCAGAATTCGGCAGAAAGTGAGGAATGGAGTGTCTTACACTAAGTTCCCTCTGCCTACCCTGCTGTGTGCAGGATACAGCGTGAAGCTGATGCTGGTACCAAAGCCTCGGCAAATGACTCCAACTCCTTTTTTACCTTTTTTTTAGTGTGTTTACTTCATATTTATTACTAAGAGTAATTATATATTATAGAATATATATAAATAAGCAAGTATATATTTTACTTACACAAACACACACCTAAATTCGAAACTAGCAAAACTCATAAGCCACGAGTAAATCTGCTTTGACTACGATTTAATTTGCCGTCCGAGCGTTCCGGGTAGGTATGATCTCGGTTAATTGCTTCCGATTGGCCCCTGACGTACACTGATATTAATTGACATAAATATAGCAGGTAGCGAAGAGGTAGACTGCAGGTCTTATAAAGAAAAAGTTATTGTCAGGTACTATTTGTTTGCCTTGATGGCAAAGCATGATTACTCACTTGATCACATTGATACTCACTCGATGGCATTGATACTCACTCGATGGCAAAGCATGATCACTATTAACCTGTTAAAATTAAAATTTTGTATGTAGTACAGTGCAAACTTAATTTTAACATTTAGCCAGAGAAATGGAAGGCATAGGGAACCTGGGAACCTAATTCTTCAATACTTCATTCTCCCTATTGGGAATCGCTTAAACCCTCGCAATACGACGGCCCCATTAGTATCGATAATTTCAGCTTGACACCTTCACGCGATCTCAAAATAAATATACAGATGGAAAGGCCGACAATACATAATTTTCAATATTAATCATCACCTGTATAACTTTTTTAAGCCCACATGAGCTCGTCATACAATAAGCGAAATTATTATGTTATTTTCTATTTCTCCAATTAAAACCAGAGTGGATCGCTAACCCTTCGACATTATAATATTTAATAAGCTCATTAAAAAATAAAAAGTTAACTATGAGTGGAAGCTTTACATTACAACAATACCTTTATTTTATACAGTAATTCACTGAGTACAATTCCAAGCATGTAAAAACCACTACAAAGTTACATTTATTTTCTTTTTACGACAAAACATAAGGAAAATTTAGGTCAGTTAACCTAATAATAGAAAAGAGTCCACAATGGAAACGGTTGATTTTATGGTTCGTAGTAGTTTTTTTATGATCAACATGCGTACCTGTATAATATATTTAGTCTTTTAGAGTTCCGTATCTCAAAAGGTAAAAATGGAATCCTTATAGGATAACTTTTTGTCTGTCTGTCCGTCTGTCAAGAGCAATTTTCTCGAGATCGAGTTAATTGGGATATATATGTCATCTGAAAGTCTTGAAAAAAAGTCTTGAAACACAGAAAAAATCAAACTTTTAAGTCAACGTAATTAAAACATTTATGCATCGTTTTCGCTGCGTAAATATTTCTATCCTAGTTTAAAATTGACACTCCAATTTATGTAAATTTTATCTGTAGCACTCCAAACCCTATTTGTAAAAGCTAGTTAAACTACATCATTTGACTAAATCGCTGCAGTCGCGTCAACTAATCCTATATTATTTGGGTTTCGTGCAGCGTTCAATTTGTTTCACTCAATGCTTCATGAAATATACAGTTAAAATTGATAAAACATACATACATTTTTCATACAATATTTATATATGCAGCAGCGTTGGAATAAATCTAACTACATATAGGGAATAATGTTTAGGTACATACATTTTCAGCAACTTTATGCAACATAAGCTTTATAATAATAACTATTTAAAAATAAAAACAAAGATTTAATTTATATAGAGATATATTAAAAAATATAAATTCTACATATAAAAAAACAAAAAATAAATAATATATACATAAAAGCCTTAAGCTAAATATTTAATTCAGTCAATTTCTTTGCTTCCTCGAACGATATATTAAAATATTAATAACGAACGATATATTAAAATCCTCGAACGATATATTAATATAATAATTAATAGAAGCAAGAACAAAATGAAATTTATCATAATCCTATTGGAAACAAACGAAGTCGCTGGCACTGATAATGATCTTTAAATATTTCAATAAAAAAGTGTTTAATTCCTGTCAAGCTGAGACAGAAACCAATATAATTAAGTCATATCGTGAAATCGATGATTTTAAGAAGACAATCTATATATCGCTTATTTTCATGTATAAATTTGTATTGAACTACGAACGTCACACTTGATATTTACATTATACTTCACAAATTCTCAAGTAAAGAAACCTCAACTTGGCATTTCACAATTGACCTACATCGGTGGATCGATTTAAAGTTAAAATTCTTCGTGAACCTCAGAAATATTTTCAAAAGAGGTCATGTCAGAGACTGCAGAATGACGCGTTAGGAAGCTCGCTGTTTACGTAATGAGGTGTCGACGGGTTCGGGACGAACGTTCATTGTTGTTATCAACACCTATCTTTTCACATATAAAACTT
>JAATLQ010003122.1:0-16277 GCA_013421005.1 Heliconius erato x Heliconius himera | reverse complement strand
ACTTCACAAATTCTCAAGTAAAGAAACCTCAACTTGGCATTTCACAATTGACCTACATCGGTGGATCGATTTAAAGTTAAAATTCTTCGTGAACCTCAGAAATATTTTCAAAAGAGGTCATGTCAGAGACTGCAGAATGACGCGTTAGGAAGCTCGCTGTTTACGTAATGAGGTGTCGACGGGTTCGGGACGAACGTTCATTGTTGTTATCAACACCTATCTTTTCACATATAAAACTTCTATATTATGATTTTTATGTCATATATATATATGTATAAGTTTTTGATAATATAAATTAAGTATGTTTTGTTATTTTTACATTAGTACAACAAACTGATAGATACATACAAACATATATTAGCAGCAAATATACGTTTTAACATAGTAAATAAAGTAAACTTCTACATGACGCGCTCAGCGGTGGCCATGTTCTATAAAGTTAAAGTGAGTAATCCATTTACTCGCCACTTCAATATCGCATCCTGTTTACCTAACACACGCTATTCGTTTGCCTAATTTAATTGCATTTTAAACAAAAAGTCAATTTGAATGACAAAATAGAAACTCTATTGTAAGGTTACCGTTGTAATCAAGGCCTAACTAAGCTTCAACTTAGTTAAATCAACATTAATTTTGATAATATTATTGAATAAAATATAATTCGATAACTTGTAAATTTAGTCAAGTTATTGTAGGAGGCCAGTCGTGGCGCAAGGGCACAAGGTGTGACTGTAAAATCGACTGGTTGTGGGTTCGATCCCCACTCGAGGAAATGAAATATTTATTTAAATTTATATTTCCATTTCTTCGCTCTGGTGTCGAGGTTAAACGCGGCGTTGAGTTCTGCTACTCAACACGCAATGCCTCCAGAATTCGGCAGAAAGTGGGGAACGGAGTGTCTTAACACTCGGTTCCCTCTGTGTGCGGGATACAGCGTGAAGCTGATTAACAAAAACATATGTATAAATTATATTATACAATTTCATTAACGTTGATTTCCCTTACTATTTACCAATGCAAATACGTCTTTTATAGTTAAACTTTATTTATTTGTTTTATTTCTGTATCGCACTCTGCTACAGCACGCTGTATTGACTTACTCGCTACGGTACTTAATTGCATTTTAATTACAGCTGAACGCTTTGAATTGTAAAACTAAATAAGATTTAAATGGTACCTATATAAAATATAGTTTTTGTACCTTCCTATCATGCACACAGCAGGTCAGGCATAGGGAAAACAGGAACCTAGTGTTAAGACACTCCGTCCTAATTGAGACACTATTGTAACCCACTTTTCGTCTAATTCTGGAAGCATTGAGTGTTTAGTGGCGGAACTCAACAACAGTCATGGCGCAGGTGCACAAGCGTGCGATTATTAACGTGACGTGACAAGTTGAAGATTGTCTACTAATTGTGCGGTATAAACAGTGAAGCTGAAAAATAAACAAACATCTTTGAAGTGGCTGCTTTACGAGCTGTAGGCTTTTTAACATACTCTTAAAAAATAAGGAAAAATATATTTAATCTCGAGGCCGGTCGTGGCGCAGCGGCACGAGGTGTGACTGCAAAACCGACTGGTTGTGACTGTAAAACCACTTGATAAGATCAAAGATTTACTTAAATTTAAATTTTCATTTCTTCGCTCTGGCGTCGAGGTTAAACGCGGCGTTGAGTTCTGCCACTCAACACGCAATGCCTCCAGAATTCGGCAGAAAGTGGGGAACAGAGTGTCTTAATACTAGGTTCCCTCTGCCTACCCTACTGTGTGCGGGATACAGCGTGAAGCTAATTTAATTTAATTTAATTTATATTTAATCTCTATACAAATATAGCTTGCACTTTCCCCACTGGTACAACTTATTTACGATCAACATTTAGTATTTAAGGCAATTGGGTCCCCAGCGTTAACTTCGACGTAGTTTACTACTTAATGAAACTTAATATGTAACTTAACGATATTGATTGAACCCGTCAAATCTTATTAGTATTATAAACAGGGAACATTTGCATGTGTGTATGTTATAACTGTTGAAGATAGGACAAAAGTATGTTCTACAAAATAATAATAAAAAATAATATCTACAAAAATCCTCGCGATACCATATATTCCACTATTATATTTTTGGAAATACACCTAGTTATTTTTTGTTTAATATTAGTTAGAAATGCAGACCATGATCGGACCATGTTATCTAAACGTTTATAATAATCCTTATCCAAATAAATAATTTGTAATTCAAGAGTGTTTTCAATACTTGCAGCTTAATTTTTGAATTATTAAAATCGGAATCGGATATTGAAATCGGACATTAGGATCTCCTGAAAATCAATATGTTTTGTAGTCAAGAACAAATATCACTGTATAACTTAATATGTAAAAAAAATATTAAATTATTTTATAGTATAATGTTATTACAATACATATATGAAGCGAAAGAGGAACCATTCTCAATTTTCCGTTACTTGTAATATTGTACTTGGAAATATTTCAAGCTGACAGCGTGCAGCCACAATCGATTATTCCTTTGCAAGAGAAGAGAAGCTTATAATGTATAAAATTTTTTTGTTTGAAATATCATATAATATATGAAATATTATATTTAAAACAAAGAAATAATTTAAAATTAAAGAAAACTATTTATTTTATTTAGTGAGTTTTGAGGCCGGATGTGCCGCAGGGGCACAAAGTGTGATTGTAAACACGACTGGTTGCTCGACTGGTTGGACTGGTGGGTTCAACCCTATATTTCCATTTTTTCGCTATAGTATCGAGGCAAAGCGCGGCGCTGAGTTCCGCCACTAAACACGCAAAGCCTCAAATTCCAGCTGTAATTTATTAATTTTTTTTAGGCTCACGCTGCATCCCACATATAGATGTAGGTATTGTGAATTGAGTAGAGAAAATCAACGCCTCGTTTTTTGTCTTGTTACCAGAGCGAGGAAAATGAAAATGTTAAATATTTCATTCCCCCAAGTGGAAATCGAATCCTATAAAAATAAAATTTTCAACTATTTTTACCACTGATACAAAAACAACAAGTTAACCGTCGATATCTATGTATGTCTGCCTGTAGCATTGTATCTCTCAACTGAATGGACCGATTTCCAGTTTTTTCAACTAATCTTTTATACTTTCTCCAGGTACTATATAAAGCGAACGAGGAGGGGACGCGATTTGTTTACTTGCTTGCATTTCATGTCAATTTCTATTGATACTTAACCCGCCATTGGTGACGTGTATGACTGTGAGATCGAGTGGATCGAAAAAATCGTGTAACGTTACTTCTCTAAAAAAAAGCACCCGAATGCACGTTCCAGAGTTTAATAAATCAGGTCTTTGTTTGATATTTTATAAAATGTGTAACAAATTTATATAATTAGAATATCTAACATAAACGGACAGCATCGGCTTGAAGAGCTTCCACGAGATACCATATTATTTGATGAAGATTTGTCATAAGCATCGTCGAATAGCGAAGGTGTAAGCAAAGTAAAACCAGAATATCTCGTTCTGTTGAGTGACGGAGGATGCACAGGTGACAGCAAGTCCTCTTTTTATTTAGAAAAGGATAATTCTGCCAAACGTAGCAAAGAACCCCATCGTTAATACGGTGGGACTACAAACCACAATATTATAAAACACATAGCGTTAGTAGAACTTGCCCCGAATTTGGAGACTAAGAGTTTTAAAGTTTTGAAGATTAAAACGAAATTATCTATACCTTGCCTAATATAATAACTAATAAGTTATTAGCAAAGTCCTGGTCCGTGAGACCGGCGTCACTAAACATGTCAAATTAACAACGCCAACGGCGGCAAGTTAGGTTAGTTATTTTTAAATTTTAAAAATTCTAATCTAACCTAACCTTTAAATCTGTAGTTTGAATACACAGGGTGGAAGTGTTAGCACCACTTTACATGAAACCACAGTTTTAACTACTCTACAAAAGCCTAATATAATTTTTAAAAAAATCTGTATGCAACTGCATATATTTTATACATTGCTCAGGTATTATATAAAATATTGAAATTAGACAGATTGCCGGTAACATATCCAAGTCTACATGTTTCTATATAATATAAACAGTAAGGTAATATACACGCCATTATCGAGCAGCACTTTAACGCGAAATCGAATACGGTACAGGAATATAAATAATACATATTACATCACCAGAGAACTAAATAACCCCCGGTTTTGGATTACACAGACGTAAAAGGGTTTTTATAGCATCCTATAAATAAGACTTCGATACTAAAACATCTCCAATATATGTTATATCGTCTATGTTTAAGGTTTATGATATGCTATTCAATTCTAAAAGGTAGATTGACAGCAGTATAATTTTTTATTTGAAAAGAAAACTTTTTTAAGTAAATGAATTTAAAATTTCTTTATTTCTTTCTAGGGACCATCGTTATTTAAATATATTATTCTCAAGCAAATTACCATATCTGTTTTTATTGAATATCTTAGAAACCTTTTTTTATTTTTCCTCTCGACAGCAACTTTAAAATGAAAAAGAATAAAATCTACCAATTGAACGAATTTATCAGGTGCATAGTGTTAAGACACTACACCGGCCACTTTCCGCCAAACTCTAGAAATATAACGTATTAAGTGGCGGAACTTAACACGCAATGAACGCGGCGCTCTGCCTCAACACAAAATCAACCAGACCAAAGAATTATAAATATGTAATATTTCATTTCCTGGAGTGGGATTCGAAGCCTCTACTTGCTTACAGTCACATGCTTGTGCCCCTGCACCACGACCTCTATATTATATCATAATGAATACTCGTAAATCAGAAGAATTGATATATATGTTAAATCCAAAAATCCCGTCCGGAAATACTCTTAGTGAAAAACATTAATTCTTTTCGCTTGCGTTTTCACTGACGCCTGTCGCACCGTTGCTTCCTGTTGTGCATTGAGAAAGACGAATTACACAATTTATCTTTTAATAAAAAGAAATTATATTTTTTATTACTTATTTACTACTATTATGCAAAATATTTTAATCTTTCTTTGATTTATATATATAATATTTTTTTAACTACAAGCGGGGAGCAAGTTCCCACCTGTAAAACCTAATAAGACACTCAGTTCCCATTAAGATACATACTTTGGTGATAGTGGTTTAAATATATTGTAACTACATCTATTAATATTGATATTGATGTAATATATCAGCTTCACGCTGTATCCCGCACACAGCAGGGTAGGCAGAGGGAACCTAGTGTTAAGACACTCCGTTTCCCACTTTCTACCGGATTCTGGAGGCATTGCGTGTTGAGTGGCAGAACTCAACGCCGCGCTTGACCTCGACACCAGAGCGAAGAAATGGAAATATAAATTTAAGTAAATATTTCATCTCCTCGAGTGGAGATCGAACCCACAACCAGTCGGTTGTACAGTCACACTTCGTGCCGCTGCGCCGTGACTGGCCTCAAGTCTAGTCTACGTAAGACTTTTGATAAACTAACGTAGCACTTGTCCTCTTTCTCAAGAAAGAAAAAAAAATACAAGCTACTTTTTTATTATTCACAGATGATGAGACATTCGCGAAGTCTCCAATATTTATTAAGTTGTAGTCTAATTCCATTTCGTAGTCTTCATACGCATAGATTTCACTATCTTCATTCTCTTCACAGTAAATTGTCACTTCTTCTTCTGATTCCAAATGCATTTTTGAGTCAGTTTCTTGTGAAGAAAAGTTAATTATAGTTTTGTTTTTCTTTCGCGGTATTTTTTTACATATAATAATATCCAAAACTGTCCCCTTTATTTTGTTCCAAGCTGCCTCAGTGGTAATTAAAAAATTACAAACGTTTTTTTCAAGTAAATGTTTAAAAATTGTAGTGATTTCTAGTTTATTGCATGATATATGAACCATTCTAACTAAAAGAGGAAAAAATAAAACCATATACTTTGAATTGGATCCCTGCGATCCTTACGCGTTTATTTAAAAATGTATAAAATTTTTACTCAAAATCAAACACTCCTTGTAACTCAACAACTGGCTCTCATATATCAGCGGTGACAAGTGACACGTGTGCAGATTAGTGCTGCCACTACTCAAAAAAAATCTACCAAAATTTCTTTTTAAAATAGCTCTGTTCCCCTGGTGCCCCTGTTCAAAGCTACCCCCCTATCCCCTAAGCGTGTGACAGGTCGTGAGTTTAATTCCACTCGAGAAAATGAAAATATGAAATATTTCATTTCCTCGCTCTGGTAACCAGGCAAAGCGCGGCGTTGAGCTCCGCCATCATCAATCAGCAATACCCCTAGAATGCAGAGGAAAGTGGAGAACGGAGTGCCTTAACTCTAGATTCCCAGGTCTCTTCTACCTACTCTACTAAGTGTATATAGGGTGAAGCTGAGAAAATAATGCGATATGAACAAAGTTATACAAAAATGCATATATGTATGGTTACAAATTACAATACTACCTGCTGTTATCCTACACACAATTTATCATGAACTTAACAGCAAGTAACAGTAGCCTATTTATAGATGAATATCAACCAATACTTTAGGAAAACCTAAAAACGACGGCTATTGATCACACAAAGCGCAGAGTCTTCCAATTTCCCATATATTTTGCAATTGTTTCTTCTACGTCAATAGTTTCCGAAAGTAGAAGTTAAAGTTGTATGAAAGATTTAGCTCATTCGTTCTTGAAATTGAATTTCTTGATGGAAAATCGAATTCACCAAGATGTTTACAGAGTATTGATTTTATGCAATTTTTAACAAAGTAATAAATAAAATGTGATCTTGTATCTATATTTTGTGTTGTTTTATTTGAGGCTCACTCTTTCTGTAATATTTATATTTATACATATTTATTATAATTATTTTATATTATGCAAATTACTAAGAACTTAAAATACAATGATTCAAAATTCGTTTAGATTTATGAACTGAACTGTACTATATCCTGCTCACAGTAGGGTAGGCAGAGGGAACCTCAAGGAAGGAGGAAATCAAAAAATCTGGGTTTAAAATACTTATAAGTATTTGTCAGTATCAGTAAGTACGGGTTCTACTCGGAAGGGAAGGCAATACTCGCAAGTGGCTAGGTAGTCCAATTTTCGAGTATCCAAATAAGGTAAAAAAATACTTGCACAGGAAATTGGTCCATATCTTGTAGTGTTATTTGATAAATAAGGATTATAATTGTTACTTTTTAAATTGCAAATAAAAAAATCACAACCTGGTACCGTAAATACGTAATACTGATAGTACATACTTAGTTGTTTTCGTTTACGCAAATGAAAACTCTACACACATAATTTTTGAATAGAAGATACTTTCCTTACATTTAAAAATATGTTTTATATTAAAAATACAAATATCAGATATCTCTACCTAAAGAACTTAAAAAAATGTAGATGCATTTATTAACACAGAATTTATGCTTAAATTAAATTAACTGTTACAAAATGAAAAAGCCGGATAAAATTCAGTAAAGATCATTAACGACACTCTTTTAGTTAGAGCTATATACTAGTAGGTACCTGGCGCGCCGCCAAACTACGCTCTGATACGATAGGATAAATACAGGTACTGTGTGTAATATTTACTGCAAAACGCATAAGTGACTATTAACAATAGGTTATATAATATAAAGTGTTTTTCTATATCTTTATTTATTAGAAACAAACAAAAACACTAGAGGTCGTCATGACACTGTGGTACAAGCGCGTGACTGTAAACGCGAGGGTTGTGGGTTCGATTGCCACTCAGGGAAAGGGATTGTTATTAATTAATATTTTTATTTCTTCGCTATGGTAACAAGGCAAAGCGTGGTGTTGAGTTCCACCACTCAACAAGCAATTCTTGAAAAATTTGAAAAAAATTAAGTGGAAACTGGTTAAACTGCCTATCCTGTTATATTCATGTAAATTAATTACAGCCCCTAGAACAGGAAAAAAGGCCACGATAAATATCTTACCGTTCCTACGACTGTATTATTTGTACAATTCACCACGAATGGTTCAAAATCGTGAATAATAATAATAACACAAAAAATGTATGCTACCAACAGTTAATATTAAAAGGTATATTTTTTTAAATTTTTAAAGTGTTATTCCAATTCCAATCTCGTTGTTAATATTGTACTAACAATGTTCTTACATATATGTATTACGTGCTTAAAGCAATTCGATGATGTTCGTTATTATTGTTATTTCGTCATTTAAAGCTAAATTAGAATTGCACTCTTATGTTGTACAGCCACATTATATAGCACTCCTGGGAAATAACATACAAAACAAAAAAAAATTAAAACCCGACCAGTAGTTCCAGAGATCTTAGCGTTTAAACAAATAAAAAAACAAGCAAACTCTTCCATCTATGTATAGTAAAGTAATATAACTAGTATAACTTTAACTTAGATGAAATGCTAAAGGTGACTATAATAGTTATTTTGGTAATTTATTTATTACAACTTATTTATGTTCTTAGCATCTCTGTTAGGAGATTGTCTGGAAAGATTAATCTTAGTAATTAATTATCTTTTGGTAGCGGAATGTTATATGAACCTCCCGCCGAGGTTTCCGTACAATTAGTGCATCATACAAAATTTATGAAATATATATTGGAATATGCACTTCGAGCTTTTATATGTATACCGCATATAGGACGGTGGGCAGAGGGAACCTATTTAAGACACTCCATTTCTCATATTTCGCCGAATTCTGAAGGCATTGTGTCGTTTTGAGTGGCGAAACTCAACGTCGCGCTTTGCCTCGACACCAGAGCGAAGAAATGATAATATTAAATATTTTAATATATTTTCTCTAGTGGAAATCAAATCCATAATCTGTCGTGTTTAAAGGGTCACGGGTTCATAAATATAGATCTGTATTACATTTCAAATAATACCTAAAATATAACTGGACTGAACTAATTTTCAAGTTAGAATAGTAAGCATTACCAGGCCAGGACATACCGAAATAAGCATGTTCTATAAAGCGGCAGGTCAGAGGTCACCTATAAATTGGTCTATAAAAGTTCATCCGATCGCTCGATATTGTGAACTCGAGAGATGCATTTTTAATTGTGCAGTCCAATCAATTGCCGTATATTGGATAACGGTTATAAAATGAAATTGAAAAAACAAGTTTTCTCATCAATTTCCGTTCAAATTTCAGTCGTGGCGAGAGGGCACAAAGTATGGCAGGTTGTGGGTTCGATATCCACTTGAGGAAATGAAATATTTAATATTTCCATTTTCTTCGCTCTGGTGTTTTGGTTTTTTAGGCGCGGCGTAGAGTTACACAAATTAAAAGCATAATTCGTTAAAAATTTGGTAAGGTCTAAACCACCGATATTTGTAACAGAGCTTTGGCGCAGTATATAAATATCAATTTCTGCATGAATTTGTTAGCCAATTTATACAACGAATTTACTTTTTTCTATTTTTATTTTTTGTGATATACGAATAAATTACCAATTTTCAGATTATTTCCTTTGTGTAAATTACTATAAGTTTTCACTTTTTGCTTACTAGTAAAGTGACTGATTGAATGACTATTAAAAGTCATTTAATCAGTCTTTCATTATTTTGTAGTTCATTATGTTTGAGGCCAGTCGTAGCGCAAGGGCATAAACGTCACACTGTAAACGCGACCGGTTGTGTTCGATTTCCACTTAGAAAAATGAAATATTTAAAATTTTTAGTTCTTAACCCTGGTGTTGATGTATTTAGCACGGCGTTGTGTTCCGGCACCCAGCACGTTATGCCTCCAGAATTCGGTAGAAAGTCGGGAGCAGAGTGTCTTAACACTAGGGTCCCTCTGCCTAACCTGCTAAATACGATATAACGTGAAGCTAAAAAAATGTTTGTTTGTGAATGCCATGCAATTTAGTTGGTAGTTTTCAGTTTTTCTATTAAAAAAATCTTGGCATCAATTAAAACTTCGAATTGTAGCTGCACCACGCGTACAGCTCTGTCTATTGCGCTTTGAATAAAGTTATTACTTTGAAGCTACTTAATAACGAAACTTTAATGAACTTAACTCTATAAAAATAAACATATTTTATTTTACCATAAATCGAGTCACATTTTATATGTATTTTGAATACAATATACGTTGTTATATATAACACATATGTACTAATAACAAAAACGTACAGATAATTAATTTAAATTTACATATTGGGAAAACGTATAAAAAATTGAACGTAGCGGATCTCGAATCTCTCGCGCTTAAGATCCTGAGAAAAAAAAGGTTAAATCAAAATCTTAATGACATACTAATACCAAATGGTTTGGATATGACATTTTCAATATAACTTCTAGGTAGTTAATAACGAGTAAGTTGCTACTTTATCGTCACAATCATAATTGACGAAGAAAGTAAACTTTTACTGCAATATACTCACATGTATTTTATATATTTCACGTAATATCACTAAAACTTTCTTAAAATTTTAAAAGTGTTCAGCTTTGAAAGGTCCACACGACGTCATTTCCTACGTACATACGACCCGCTCTATATCATTGCACGTGACAGTACTTATTGTGGGGAACTGCTAAAAAGAAATTTTTCAATCTTTTGATATATTTACCATTAAACTGTATGTTTTATAAAATATTATATTTTTAATGTATATATTTTTATGGTATTTTTACTTTTATATGTATACCGGTTACTTTTAGAGGCCAGTCATGGCGAAGGGGTACAAAGTGCAATTGTAAAAGCCACTGGTTGTGGGTTCAATGCCCGCTCCCGGAAATGACATATTTATTTAAATTTATATTGCTATTTCTTCGCTCTGGTGTCGAAGCAAAGCGCGGCGTCGAGTTCGGTACTCAACACGCAATGCCTCCAAAATTCGGAGGGAAGTGGGGAACGTAGTGGATTAAACCAGGTTCCCGTTTCTTACCCTACTGTCTGCGAGATACAGAGTCTTATTTTTATAATATTACGTACATTACGTGATTTCTACTCTTGGCCTATTTATATTATTTAACATACCAAGAGCTAACTATTATCGAATCGAAACGACGTAATTGATTTTAAAAAATATAATTCAATAGTTTTAAGTCACTAACCGGCCGTTCCTGCCAACAGACGACCGTCGGAGCTTGCAAGATACACTCATACCGTTGGAGTATGTGCACCACTTTCGTCAGTATTTTCAATGAAAAAAAATATTTCTATGCAAAATTTGTGATTCCTAGCACTTGTAGCTTCTGAGATTTCGTGATGAGTGAGGGAGTGACCTTTCGATTTAATATATATAGAAGATAGAAACAATATTTTAATATGACGCAATCCGTTGGAACCAAAAATACTATTCCAAACTCATATTTTTAAATAGTAATCAAATCAACATTCCCAATCGACCTCAATTCAAACAACTGCACAGAATAATTTTCAATTTAACTTTTAAACTATTTCGATATTTATACATATTTATATTTGGACAAATGTCAATCTACATTTTATATTTGATATCCTGACAATGTTATTTTAAAAATTTATTGAGTCTTTTAAGGTTATTTAATTAGTTATACATTTTTATGTGAGGCCAGTTGTGGCACAGAGGCACAAAGTGTGATTATCGACTAAAAAATCGCCTGTTGGTAGGCTCGATCCCCACTCAAGAAAATTTAATATGTAATTAAATTTATATTTCCAGCTGTTCGCTCTGTATACAAGGCAAATCCTGGCGTAGAGTTTCGCCACTCAACACGCTCTGCCTTCAGAATTTGGTGAAAAGTTGAAAACGGAGTGTGTAAACACTAGGTTCCCTCTGCCTACCCTGCTGTGAGCGAGATACAGCAAAAAGCTGATTTATTATGTTGTATTGTAAAGTCTATTATCATCAAATATACTTTTTTTTAATCAGTCTCATTATTTTCTCATTTATTTAAATTAACTTGTATCTGGGGGCACGGCAGTGCCCCCGCCAAGTCGAGCAAAAACAGCGGCACGGCCGTACCTTCCTTTTCTCGAAGCAATTCAGGCCATTTTCAACCCCCTATAACTTCGTTGTGGGTAAAACAAGAAACCTGAATTTTCAGTAACTAATCAGGCATTATATAAACACGGTATATTTAAAATTTCAGTCAATTTGAACCAGTAGTTTAAGAATGACAACTTGTTAAAGTTTCTAAATTTTATCACTCACTGACTGACTCACCGATCATCAAAAGTCCAAGGCACTTCTAGCAGACATAGAAGCTTCAAATTTGGAATACAAATAGAGTTTAGTGTCTTAATCATGGGAAAACTTAAATATTTTGTAATTTCGGTCCAGTTTTTCAAATACACCAACTGCATGAATAACTTTGTAATCCCATATAAATGTATAGGATTACAAGGTTACATTTGCAGTTAATGAATCATTATTACTGAATAATAGAAAATAATAAGTGTAGATATGTACCAAAAAGTAAAACTCTACAAAAAGAAGTGAGATGCCATCAAAAACATCCTGTAAAAAAACCCAAGTCTCGCAGCTCAATCTTTTTACCGTAAAAAGTTGTGAGATCCATGTAATACCAAGTCGGTTAATCTATTTAGTCTCTACTTAAAGGACCTTCTGTCTTAAGTTATTACATGAGTTATTATCATGCCAATATTAAAAATATTTTACGTTTTAAACAAATAGATCGACTTGGACATCGCATGATTTGATTATTAGTATGTATCACACTACACAGCACGACGGGCCAGCAACCGAATTCCTTACCAGAGTCCTTCCGAATATGAAGTCTATTATGTCTTTCGATAGGTTGTTTTTATGCGATGTCCAAGTCGATCTATTTGTTTAAAACGTAAAATATTTTTAATATTGGCATGATAATAACTCATGTAATAACTTAAGACAGAAGGTCCTTTAAGTAGAGACTAAATAGATTAACCGACTTGGTATTACATGGATCTCACAACTTTTTACGGTAAAAAGATTGAGCTGCGAGACTTGGGTTTTTTTACAGGATGTTTTTGCTGGCATTTCTCTTTTACTTATGAGGTCATCGAGGCGCTATGGGGGAGCATCTTACTGTTAATGTACTTACTCGAGAGAAGTGAATTATTCTCGTTTCCCCACTCTGGAAAGTCGGTGCATGGGGTTGAGTAGCGCCACTCAACATCTTATGAGTGAAAAGAACGGACACTCCTTTCATTGTCGTTTCTCCACTCATTTGACAAAGATAGCTCTGGCTGTTATATATGCGGGAGAAGCTTGATACTGAAAAAAAGTTAAATGTTACATTTATATGTTTATATACTATATACAAACACATTATTAGAATAAGAGTGAAGATAACGAAAAGAGCTGAACGGGATACCAAAGCTCAGAAACTCCGCTATATTTACGTCGGTGGTATTTTTATAGCTTATTTTATTTGAACGTGTTTGATTTTCCACGAATACTGGAATCAAAGTCTTCAATCCCAATATCTATGTGTTATATCTTTTACTAGTGGACACGCGCAGCTTCGCCCGCTTATTTGCACTATTAGGGGTGAATTCTAAAAAAACCACGAAACACGTGTTTAATAAAATATTTTTAACAGTTTGAATTTATTTTTTTATAAAAATCAGTGGCGATTTAAAGACTTTTCCATATAAACTTTCAACCCCTTATTTGAACCCTCAGGGGGTGAATTCTAAAAAACCTTGAAACACGTGTTCAATGAAATATTTTTAAGAGTCTGAATTTCAAATTTTATAAAAATCGGTGCCGATTTAAAAAATATTTTTTCAATATCCCTTCTTAGTGGATGTCCAGGTTATGAAAATAAACATCTGTCCAAATTTCACGTTTCTACGCACAGCGGTTACGGCTGTTCGTGAGTCTTACCTCAGTCAGTCAGGTACATGTCCTTTTAAATATTTAGAGAATAGAATTGGTTACGTTATTTTTATTGTAGAGTTTTCTCTTAAATAAGTATTATTTTCGAATAATATTCTTTTTTAATATATCAACCTGTTTAACATGAAAAATATCTGCACTTCCACGCGAAATAAGGCTAAATCGTTATACCACATCTGTTTAATTATGTTGTCATGTGATTTTCTACTATTGCGTGGAAAGAATGTTTTTATTAAAAATCAGCTTCACGCTTTATCCCGCACACACCAGGATAGGCAGAGGGAACTTAGTGAAAGACACTCCGTTCCCCACTTTCTGCCGAATTCTGGAGGTATTGCGTGTTAAGTAGCAGAACTCAACCAGTCGATTTTACAGTCACACTTTCTGCCGCTGCGCCACGACCGGCCTCTGGCCACATGTTTTTATTAACATGTAATAAATAACATTACTTCAGAATAGTTAGCCAAGTACTGGTAATTAAGTTTATAATATAACTCTCCTGTAGGCCCCTCTTAATAAATATGTATAAATATATATTTTTTATTATTTTATTCTCACATTTTGTGTGTTATCCACTTTTTCTTATTTGAAAATTGTTGTTTATAAAACTACATTACTTAAATATTCTATACCTTAAAATTATTAATCATGAAAACATATATATAAATTAGTTATTAGAAAAATACTTTAGATTAATCAATACATAATGAAAGAAAACATATATTATACTTATTAACATTTAATATCTGCTGAATTTATTAAAAAAAACTTTTACTAATTAATTATCACTTCTCCTATAGTATATAATATCACATATAAAATATATATAATATGATTACGACTAAAATACGTACTACCTTATTAGAACCGTACATAGCGTCCGCCCCCTGTACTAAAAAAAAGTTGAGCCTATCATCATCTCGAGCACGTAAAAACATTCTTAGAATAATTTTTGTTGCCTTTATGGAAATATTACTGTGGAAAGAAATTCAGGTCACAAATACACTAGGAAAAGATGGAGGGTCAAATTAGCAATTGTTAAAATTGGCTGTTATATAATTACGTACAATGTAGCGTGCTTTCCTGTTATTATAAAATTATTTTATATTATAATATATATTTTCTTACGTCAACTGAAGCGCGAAGGCCAGTCGTAGCGCAGGGACACAAGCGTGTGACTCTAAATAAATAGGATATGGGTTCGATTTCCACTTGAAGAAATTAAATATTAAATAATTTCATTTCGCTTCGCTTTGGTGTCGTTACAAAGCACGGCTTTGAGTTCGTTACGTCGTACGTTCTTGTGTCGAGGCAAAGGGCAGCCTTGAGTTTTGCCACTCAACACGCAATGCATACAAAATTCTATATAAAATATGAGGCCAGTCGTGGCACAGGGGCACAAAATGTTACTGTAAAACCGACTGGTTGATTGTTCGATCCCCACTCGTGGAGATAAAATAATTACTTAAATTTATATTTCCATTTTTTCACTCTGGCCTCGACAGGCAAAGCGCGGCGTTGAGTTCTGCCACTCAACACGCAATGCCTCCAGAATTCGGCAGAAGTGTGGAACGGAGTTTCTTAACACTAGTTTCCCTCTGCATACCCTGCTGCGTGCGGAGTAGAGAGTGAAGCTGATTTAAATATTTAAGGTTGGCCTAAATATTTCTGAGGGTTTCTGTTACCGAGATCTGGACCTTTTTGTCATAACTTCCATAAAGTTTGTGTAATGAAACTTGATGTCTAACTTTCAATTATTGATTGCATCCTTCAAATTGTTCAATTGAGGCCAGTCATGGCGCAGGTGCAGAAAGTGTGCTGTAAGCACGGAAGTTTGTAGGTTCGATTCCCACTCGAAGGAATGAGACATTTAACATTTTTTTTTTCGCTCTGGCGCGCAAAGCGCGGCGTTGATTTCCGCCACTCAACACGCAATGCCTCCTGAATTCGGCGGAAATTGGGTAACAGAGTCTCTTATGTTGCCTCTGCCTACCCTGCTATGTGCGGGACACAGCGTGAAGATAAAAAAAATGTTTATAAGTTTATTTAAAATATGTTAACTTTGGCTAGAGGCCGTCGTGGCGCAGCGGCACAAGAATGTGACTGTAAGCCCCGATGTGACGGGACAGACGGTGGGTTCGATCCATACTCAAGGGAATGAAATATGATTATCAAGTATATTAATTTCTTGTGGCCGGTCGTGGCGCAGCGGCACGAGGTGTGACTGCAAAACCGACTGGTTGTGGGTTCGATCCCCACTCGAGGAGATGAAATATTTACCTAAATTTATATTTCCATTTCTTCGCTCTGGTGTCGAGGTTAAGCGCGGCGTTGAGTTCTGCCACTCAACACGCAATGCCTCCAGAATTCGGCAGAAAGTGGGGAACGGAGTGTCTTAACACTAGGTTCCCTCTGCCTACCCTGCTGTGTG
>JAATLQ010003116.1:0-10040 GCA_013421005.1 Heliconius erato x Heliconius himera | reverse complement strand
GCGGTTTCGTAGGAACTTCCTTCCACGCACCACGGAACTGTGGAATGACCTACCCGCGGCAGTGTTTCCAGGTCGATATGACATGGGTACCTTCAAAAAGCGCGTCTATCTCCACCTTAAAGGCCGGCAACGCACCTGTAGCTCCTCTGGTGTTGCACGGGGCCGTGGGCGGCGGTAATCACTTACCATCAGGTGACCCGAACGCTCGTTTGCCTTGTCCTTTTTCCATAAAAAAAAAAAAATTAAAACTATGGATATGGTTCGTATCTCTTGGTTAAAAATGTCCTCTGTGTACTAAGCGTATTTAATATTTTTTTTTTAATAAAAAAAATATTAAATATTTAATAAAAAAAAATATTTGTATTTCATTTCATATTTAGTAAGTACGTATGCCTGCAAACGTACATTTGTTAACTTTTATAAGTACAGAAGCGAGTGGGCGTGGGCGAGTCCAACTCGCACTTAACCGATATTGTTGGCTTGAATTTAAAATTTTATATATTAGCTTTATCTAAAAACTATTATTTTAGATTTCCATATACAAAACTAAAATTAGTATTCAACATTTTATCTGAGTTCGATGATCGTAACAAACTCGTAACAGAATTACGTTCAGCCGCAAACGTAATTTTATTACAGTTGTAATCGCTTCTGGAACATTTTAATTAATTAATTAATTTAATTAGCTTCACGCTGTATCCCGCACACAGCAGGGTAGGCAGAGGGAACCTAGTGTTAAGACACTCCGTTCCCCACTTTCTGCCGAATTCTGGAGGCATTGCGTGTTGAGTGGCAGAACTCAACGCCGAGCTTAACCTCGACACCAGAGCGAAGAAATGGAAATATAAATTTAAGTAAATATTTCATCTCCTCGACTGGGGATCGAACCCACAACCAGTCGGTTTTACAGTCACATCTCGTGCTGCGCCACGACTGGCATCAATGTAAATATTTAAATGTGATCGATAAACATTAGATTCGAGACATTGCGTTTTTTTTTCATTGTTTTATCATGCCAATAAATTAAAAAAATACCTAACAATATATTATTGTAAAAATATATTACAAGCTTTGAGAGCTCCCTTTCGCTATTTCCCAGCAAAAATACTATAGCATTATCATAACAACCGTCGTCATTTAACATCGTTTCATCTAAACTTGTGTAGCTCTTTGTACTAAGTTTCTTTATTATATCGAGATGATTTAAAAATATCTCGTCTTTAGTAAGTTCGTATAACTTTTTCTCGTATAAGTTGTTCTTATTTTTAAGCGACTTTAATAAAAGGAGAAAATTCTCAATTCGACTGTTTCTATTCTGTTTTATGTTTATTCCCACAGATTTTTGGATTTGATAAATGATTTTGATTATTATTTTTTACATTATATAATTATATGCATTTGTTGCTTATTACAGACTTATATGTAGTTACTAAAGGATGCGTAGGTTTTTTTTAACTTCCTCCGCAAATAAAAATATAGAAGAGTAGGCATAGAGGACCTAGTGTTATACCCTTCTCCGCTTTCCACCATATTTTAGAGACGCAGTGTCTGTTCATTGGCGGAACTCAACGCCGCTCTATATTTACTTGAAGATTATATTATATACTAGAGGACGCGCGCGGCTTCGCCCGCTTATTAGGAGTGAATTCTAAAAAAACCACGAAACACATGTCCAATAAAATATTTTTAACAGTCTGAATTTAATTTTTTATAAAAATCGGTGGCAATTTAAAGATTTTTCCATATAAACTTTCAACCCCTTGTTTGAACCCTTAGGAGGTGAATTCTTAAAAACCATGAAACACGTGTTCAATGAAATATTTTTAAGAGTTTGAATTTCAAATTTTATAAAAATCGGTACAGATTCAATTAATTTTCCAATCAAACTTTCAACCCCTATTTCATCCCTTTAGGGTTAAAATTTATCAAATTCCCTTCTTAGTGGATGTCCAGAATATGAAAATAAACATCTGCCCAAATTTCACGTTTCTACCATCAGCGGTTACGGCTCTGCGTGCGTCTTACCTCAGTCAGTCAGCACAAGTCCTTTTATATATATAGATTCCAGTTTTTTATACAAACAATCACAATTCATCTGTACAAATATGCTTGTAATAGTTATAAAGGGAAAATCACAAAGTGTAAACAAACATGTGTATAATATCAAAAGAGGATGTTGTAATACGCGTTTACCTATACAAAAAGCGTATTTGTTTGACTTCAGACTGTAGTTTTACTGTACTACTTACTACACTCTTTTCACCTATTCAAAAATAAAGCTATTTAGATCAACATATACACTTTAGAAAGAACTGGTGTAACAAAACTTTGGGTAAGTGCGACAGGCACTTTTAGATATGAGGTTCCATATCAAATTTTGCTTCACCCACATAAAATGAGGAGAGCACCTACGAATGACGTTGACATAAAATTATGTCTTTTTTAGTTCAGGATGAATACTGAACATGAGGTAGACAGGGGGGACCTTGGAACCTTGTTTTAAGACATAACTAGACGTTTTCCATAAAGACTCTCAATGGTCCTTAATTTAGTGCTCCTGATAACAACAAAACAACAATAAACAAGAGAAAACTATTGATAGAAAAATCTGGAATCTATAAGCAAGTTATTATTTACACGTTTATGATTTCCTTCCCAAGGAAAGAAGGCCCAGAACCTATTCTTGCATTTGAAAGAAATGAAGAAAAGACGCACAGGCGTATTGCTGCCGGTAACAGAATTAGCGGTGCCTTAGATGCATTGGTGAGACCGTGAAATAACAGAATAGTTGCACATTTAGGAACACTGTGCAATGCTGGCGAGCGACGCTGATATATGGCAGCGAAACGTAGGTGTTGTAAAAGAAGAATGAAAGAAACGTAAGATATGTAACATTAACCCTCATAACTAGTTATGTAAAATATTCGAAATTGTATGGGTTGCCAAAAATACACAATAAGACTAAACTGACTGTATCTTCAATAGTTAGCTAAATCGGTACGCCGAGGTATAAACTGGCTCAACATGCCATTTTGTTTGTGGGCTGAAAGATCTTAAGTTGGCTAACAAAGAAACCATACTCACATACTTCAATAGTGAATCTTACCCACGTTTTCTGCCATTGGCAAATCTTTATTTCAAAGAGCCCACCAACTCTGCGACGCATGATACCTAGGGGACGAGCTTCTGTTGGCGCTCCGTTCTCTCTGACTACCCCGCTAGGGATAAAGTGAGATCTAAAAAATAAAGAATAATGAAAAAAATAAATAAAAACAACTAAAGAATATTAATAGAAATCGTTAAATTTTAGATATATTTTATCAACTAAATATAAAATTATATAGTTGAAGTAGCTTATTTTTGTACTGTTCTATATGCTAAAAACAGTAATATTATTTATAACGTTTCCATTACACTGAAACTAAATGCCATTGAAGTGATATAACAAGAAGATTCAAAAGAATAAAATCCGAGAAAAAATCACGAACAAAATTCAGGTACTACGTAATTTTTTAGTCATAGCTGGTTTAAACATTAAAAATTCTTCACACGACCCATCAGTGAGTACTAGTACTATTTGAAATATGTCTAAGATTCCGGACTACAGCCTGAAATCAGACCCATTCGTCTACTCTAAAAGCTAATAATCATTGTCATCAGCTACTTTTCTTCCAGCGTCATTGCCATTTTTTACTATTTTACTGGCAATGACGTCGCAATCAATGATGTTTTTACGCAAAACAAGTTGGAATTTTATGAAAATCTCATTCAAAGTACATGAAATTTGCAGGTTACAGATTTGTTCAAAATGTCAATATAAGTATATATTAACGATTGCCGAAACATTTTTAATTTAAAAGTAGTAAATTAAGATATCAATGACGATTCATGTGCTAAAATTAGGAGAATCCAATTTAAGACTTATTTATAAATTGTTAAAGCATCCGTGGCGGCAGTTGCACCGTCAGAAATAAAAGCTCTGCATGCTAACATTATTATAAGCCAAAATAAACACTATGTTAGATAACGTATTTTCGTGGCAATATTTAAAACAAAAGCTCGCTCGATCAATAACTCTATTTTTATAAACTTTTTTTGCGGTCGAGTTTTGTATAGCTACACTTAAATTATAAGCACGTTTTATTATTAAAACCTTTAAGTATGTACTTATTTCATTAAAAATAGCAAATAAAATTAATATAGTTTAATTACGAATAGTTTTGAAAAGAAATTAGCTAAGAACACACCAAATCTCCACGTAAAATATTATTTTTTTTTTAAGGTTTTTTCTTAAAATATATTTTTGTATATACTAAATCATTAAACTTGTCTAGACGACTTGTTTATTATTTAGTTAAGTATTTAGTATGATATTCATCTTATTAAAATTATTTACTATTAATGAGTAATCAAAAGGAAATTGAAATTTGTGCGTTTTGGAGAACTGCCCGAATACAGGGCGTCAAATGTTACGGTCTCTGCAAAACTCTTTCCCTTTGGCAATTCGGTTACATCAACATCTGCCGACTACGTGACCTTCCATCAGTAACATCGATACTGTATTTCCGATGGTCAACCGAGGCCCTTTTTGGACACAATATTCGATGGAAACTATAGTAGGGTACTATATACTCGTATAAATGATGGAAACATACAATATTGTGTTCAAAAATGAAATCACAGTTTAATTTTATCGGAGCGGGTAAATATATAAAAAAATAGCTTAAATAAAATTATGCTTCTAAAGGCCTCTCCATCTCTATATTTTACTTTTTATTTACATTATTTAGTATACCAGATTTAATTTATTACAGTAGATCAGTTTCGTTCACTTGAGTTGTCCACAATTATAAGTGCGGACATCTATTACTGCTAAACTAATAAAAATATTGAGATTTAAGTGATCTATTGTCATAACGACATTGATCTGAGAGTATTTCATGATTTCATGAAGATGGCGCGTTTACATAAATATAAAATGTAATGAGGTAAGTTTTGTATATTTGATTCGTATAATATACACTGTATTTGTACATGTACAATTACAGTGTATAGGTGTGTTTTAATTAAACATTTATGTATAAATGTTAAATTAATAATAATTAAATACTAATTTAAAATACTATTAGTATTTATACTATTAATATTTTAATCTTATTTTTACTTTATATTTATTAACGTTATATTTATCTCTTTTAAAATCATTCATGGTAATTATAAATAACTTATCAGGTACTACTTGTGCATAAAAAAAGTATCTGTCTATGATTTCAAAATAATGCGTATTTCAACAGAAAGACAGACTGTTGTGGTTTTATGTAAATAACCCCATTATTTACACAAAACCTGTCTGTCTTTCTGTTTGTCCAGCTTTATCTGCGAAAACGCTGAACTGACTTTTATAGGACTGGTATTAAAACATACATATAGGCTACTTTTCTCCCGGATTTCCCGATGGGGATTATTCGAGGAAAGTTCATGATTGACGTGTATCTACCGCCTATCCAGATATACAGAGTGTTTTTGTCAGCACCACTTTAATTGAAAACACAGTTTTAACTACTCTACAAAAGCCTAATATAATTTAAAAAATTGTAAATATTAAAAAGAGATTTTTTGAAACACAATAAACAATAAAATTACTGTTGTAAAATAAAACGCCATTTCTCAAGAACGACGCACGCAGAAGCATATCAAAGGGAAACCGCCGCATACGTGTCATTCCGAAATCGAGTTGTAGGTATTGGCGGCAAAGTTCACGCTTTGTAAAACTTATTTATGTTGTTAGTATCTCTGTAGGTAGATTTTTACAAATTTCCGCTGTCAAAGATAATTACTTAGAATTATCATTTCACAAGAGAGAATACTTGTGTTGTTTAGAAATGTAAAAAAAATATGCTTTATTAAAACACTATAGGTAATGGTCATCTATAATACTAAAATATTTAATAAATTTCCCCTAAATACGCTTACAATTAATATTAAATGAATATTCGTATAGATCAAGCTGGCGAAGCCGCAAATGGCCTCTAGTTTGTTATAAAAATATAGACACAAAAAATACTGATATTTAATATCTCAAGCAGCATATTTTTTAAATTGATCAGGACTGATTATTGATGATTATTTTAAAAAGTAAGCTGTTTTTCTCCACCCAGTATATAGCATCGCTGCTAGCACAAAGAATGTTGTGAACGGAGAACCTAATATCAAGAAACAACGCTATTTACTCAAATACATCGTAATTAAAATAAAACAAAAGTTCTTTTCAAACGGACAATTTAATTTATTTTATAATAAATAAAAGAAATATTTTATGTTAATAATTTAATAATTTTTTATATTAGTAAACTCGATAATATTTTGGCAAAAATATACATTGACATGAATAAAAAAGTATATAAAGACGATAACGACAGTCAATAACAATAAATAAATAAAGCAACTACATCTTAGTTATCCCATATACATATATCACAAATATATATGTTCGTATAATCAATATTGTCTGTCCTACAACAGAGCCTGTCGTGGCGCAAGGGACAAGCGGGCGAGATTAAACGCGGCGGCTGTATATTCGATTCCTACTTGGGGAAATGAAATATTTAATATTTTCATTTCGTCGTTCTGGTAAAGCGCAGTGTTTGTTGAGTTCGCAATGTTTTAAGAATTTGGTGGAAACTGAGGAATGGAAGTGTGTTAATGGGAAACGGAGTTTTTTAACACTAAGTTCCCAGGTTTCTTCTGCCTACCCTGCTATGTGCGGGATACAGCGTAAAGGTAAAAAAAAAACAATACAAGTAACCACTTAATAGAAAATGACTTATTAGATAAATTACTTAATGTTAACATCATTTCATCATAAAGTTAAATATTAATTTGCTAGTTCATTTTATTATTATTATTCATTCACAATTACAATTTTTCTAGCAATAAATACTAATTACAATTATTATAAATATTTGTTTAATAATAAATGGTCTCGTTTAATCATATCTGATGCTTTTTCAGCGATCATGATGGTGGGTGCATTTGTATTGCCTCTGACTATTTTCGGCATTACTGATGCGTCGATTACTCTTAAGTTATTAATTCCATAGACTCTTAATCGTGGATCAACGACAGCTTCTTCGTCCCACTCGGGACCCATCTTACAAGTTCCAACGGGATGGAAAATAGTACTTGTGTACTGTATAAGTAGACAAGCAAAGTAATCATAAGTCCCCCAAACATATTGAGTACATCCTGGTACAAGTTTCCTAACAAATTTAGCACCGCTCAGCTTAAACGCCTCCGTTTCTTCCAATGATACAGCATAACGCATACCTTCTACTAAAATGTCCATATCTTCTTTGACCGTGAAAAATGATGGATAAATTAACGGTGGACCAAATACTGGATGTGTTTGATTTAATAAAATCACACCTCTACTTTTGGGAGTTAACAAGAGAGGTCGGGCAGCAATGCCGTCGTAGAACGATAGTGGGAGTATGTTAGTTGCCATATACGTTGTTGGATCTGCAAAGAAGTTCTTAACGTTCCTACCATCAAAATGAAACTGTATATCTGGGACATATTCATGCTCATACTTTGTCTTGATGAAAGCGATACCGTTAAGAGTACAAGTCGATGATAGTGGACCAGACTTTTTAGGATATTGCTCCTTATAATTGCGAAGTTCGTTAAGTAATTGTTGCCCAGACACTTGAGTTGATGTTTTGTTAGATAAACTTATAATCAATGAGTCAGTGGTCACGTGATCTTGTAAATTATGGCCAACTCTTAAATCTGCTATTACGGGAATATTTAAACTCTCTAGATGTTCTCTTGGCCCTATACCAGAAAGCATAAGAATTTTCGGAGAGTTTATTGTCCCACTACTTAGTATTACTTCTTTTTTAGCATATACGTTATATTGTACGCCGTTTTTTATATAAGTTACACCTTGTGCTGTTTTGGTATGAGGATCAATAATCAATTTTGTAACATAGGCTTCTACTTCAATTCGAAGGTTGCGCCTTTTCTTTCTGATAGGTTTAATATAAGCAACATTTGTCGAAAATCTTTTCCCATCTTTGGATGTCGACTGTGCTAAATCAGTTCCAATATTATCATTTCTATTTAAATCTTTGATAGGGAGACCTTTTTCTCTAAAAGCCTCTACCAACATTAGTGTGGTAGCATCAACATATTTGAATCGCTCTACATTCAACGGTCCTCCGACCGAGTGAAAATATTTGTCATGTGATTCAATGTCATTATTATTTTCTGCTTTCTTGAAATAAGGTAAAACCTGAAAACATATAAATATAAATTAGTCCTACAAAATATATGTATATATACATCTGAACAATTAAATATATAAAAGAAGCTTAAGAAATATTTATTATGCAGATTTCAGAGTTATCATTACATCTAATCAAATTAATATTACCTCTTTGTAGCTCCATCCGTGATTGCCTAATTCCGCCCAGAAGTCGTAGTCACGTCTATTGCCTCTTATGTAGACCATGTAATTGGTTGCACTGGAGCCCCCCATTGTTTTACCTCTTTAAAGAAAAAAATGTATTTAATAATTTACTACCAGTATAAGTGTCAAGAACACAGAATTTACCTGATTTTCTAGTTTCACAAAAAATGAGAACTGAGAGAGAGATGTAGAAAAAAATAAAAAAATATATAATAGTTTTAAATTTTTCATTTAGCTTCACGCTGTATCCCGCACACAACAGGGTAGGAGTAGCATAGAGAACCTGGGAACCTAGTGTTCAGACATTCCGTTTCCATTAAGACACTTCCATTTCCCACGTTCCGCCAATTTCTGAAGGCATTGCATCTTGAGTGGCGAAACTTAACGTTACGCATTAAGACAAGACGTGCTCTTTAAGACTCTCACTAAAATTTATTTTAAAATGGATTTTATAAAAACAGCTGATATATTATTATATAAAAATGAGCTTCACGCTTTTTTCTTATAGCAGTAGGTATAGCCACACAAATTCTCAATCATTGCGTATTAAATAACATTGGGTTATGTTATTACATACGCCGCAATAAAAAATAAATAAAAAATAATAATGGGGATCAAATTCACAACCGTATCATTTAAACACTGTCACACACTACCACGATTACCTATTCACACACCTATTCTCACATATCATTTCTATTATTATTATTATTATTATTATTATTTAGACTATAAAAAATATTGAAACTTAATGTTGGCAACATTCATGTTGTCTTCATAAGGGAACATATTTGGTTTATAAATCTGCTTTGCTACGGTTATGTAGCTTTCACGTATACGATAGTTTACGAGCTCAGAAGAGCCATTACTCGACCTAACTGTTGAGATGTAGCAATCGTGCCGTCGTGATTTATATCTTAACCTTCTCTTAATGGGCCCTTCACAATACACTATGGGTTTGTAAAGGATGTTTTTTTTTTTTTAAAAGTGTGGATCAATTTTATTTTTTATTTTAAGTATATGATGTAGTGGGTTTGATTTTAGGTTAAGAAATATAATATTATTACTAAGAGACACATTTATATACAAAAAGTAATCTACGAATATAATATTGCTATAATATTTTTGGTACAGCCTACCATTTAAGCATATAATTTGAATGTATATGATTTATTCAAAAAAAATAATGTAAGAACTCTTAAAAAAATATAAAATAAGTCAAATAAATCAGCTTCACGCTGTATCTCACATACATCAGGTGGGGAAGAGGGAGCCTAGTGTTAAGATACTCCGTTCCCCACTTTCCGCCAAATTTTTCGGGCATTGCGTGTTAATTTTAAATGAAACTATTTTAACCGGATTAATCGCGTATATTTGGTACTTTTATACATTTTTGGAAACCCGACGTTTCGAACACTTTGCAGTAGTCCGTGGTCACGGGTAGACTGAGGTGGCATTCGTCTGTCAGTTGACATAATTATTATATCAAACTACCGCCAACGATTTCTTAATTGCCTCGCGTACTGCCCTGGATTCCTGCAGAATGAGCTGATAGTATCTTGCCCTCTGG
>JAATLQ010003111.1:0-11249 GCA_013421005.1 Heliconius erato x Heliconius himera | reverse complement strand
ATTAGCTGCGTTTTAAGAGTGACGTATTTATCCGTCTCGGGAGGAGAAATTATAATATCCTTCACCTCGACAGCAAATTGATTGTCCAACTGAGCGGCAACGTAATAAAATTTTGTAGCATCACTTGTTATATTAGATAAAGCAAACTGACCTTCAATTTGTGAAAACCAAAGGGCTGGTTCTTCCGGCCAGAATGGTGGAATACGCACGCCAATCCTACAAACGTTGGATGTAGTCGCATCCTCCATCGTGTACTAGAGGTCACCTTGCAAAGGTCGTCAATATGGCCTCTTGCCGTTTTCAATTCTCGTCAGCAGAAAACGTAGATATTTAATATAGTGTTCACTAATTTCGGGTTCACCAATATAGCGGTTTTTGTGAAATACGCTATTTAATAATATTTTATATTTTTAATTATGGAATGAAATTAAAGTTCCAAAATTTTGTGGAATAATTGTCCAAATTTATTTACACTTAAGAAGATATACAAAGAAAATAATTTTACACAATCACAGAAGGAAATAAAGAAATTTAAAGAAATACTAAAAGAAATAGATAAGCGAAACAGATACGTATTAGCAAGAAGATAAGGCTTAAAATTGAATACAAGCAAGGAGTACAATATTAAAACAAGTGAACGTCGCAAGCGATAGTAGCCGACTCTTTACTCGTAGCTAGCAAGCAGGCTACGTCACGCACAGCAAAAAAACTCGAAACAAGTTTATCTTGCGAGTGCGCTGCGTGCGGATGAATTATAATAAATATAAATATTAACTTTAGTTTTAAGTAAATTTGAAAATAGAATATAGTGTAAGTATATAATATTAATATCGAATGAAATAGAAGTTTACATGTATTATTATTATTATTATTATTTATTAATTTTGTTAAAAGATAATATTCACTACAGTCTTTATAGAAAGGTACGATGATTGCACCTCGCCAATTATCAGGGACTTCCCCTGATCTCTACTATAAATTGCATAAAAACCAGAATGATACAATGAGGCCGTGTCTTAGTACACGTGATTGTTAAAGGTGTAATTCTCATTTGGAAGGCCTTTTATATTTAAAAGACAAAACATTAAAACAAATTTATATTTCTTTTCAGCTTCACGCGGAATCGCGAGGAAGCCTAGTGCTAAGACACTTCGCTTCCCACTTTCCGCCAAACGTACTTCACATGCTTGTGCCCCTTCGCGACTACTAGCAAATAAAATTATTAATTAAAAAAAATATTTATTCTTTATATAATTTCGTTTAAACGTTATTTATAGATATAAAAATTAAAAGAAAGTTGGACAAATAAAAACAGCTTCTATAAAAGTACTAATTATTATAAAAAAGCACAAAGCTTTGTATCAACAAGAATCGCGTCAACAGAGTGCAAAATGCCGATTTACGCAATCTTTTACAATACTTTTAATCTACCTATTGTCCTATAACGAGACCGTTGTGCAAGGCAATTAAACAAACAATACCACACATCCTCATCCAATGTATACACATTAGTATATTAATATGTGTACTATTGTACATTATAATATAGAGTAATTATTTGTTAATATGCTTGAAAGGTTAGATTCTTTAAAAGTTACTATTAGTTTATCCGATTATGAAAATAAACAATTAACAACAAACGAAAAAAGAATCTAATTTTTATAAAAAAAACGTAGTGAAACAACGTAACATAGGAGTGTGGAGTGGAAGTAGGTGACTTAAGTGTAAATTGTCTGCTGTACGCAGATGATGCAATGATCATTGCATCATCAGAATGCGAGTTGTAGGCATTAGTCACCACTCTGAAAGAAGTGTGTGAAAATAATGATCTAAGCCTGAATGCAAGTAAGACAAAGGTTTCTGGTATTTGGAAGAAATGAAGAAAAGACGGAATTCAAGATCAGTGTCAATGGTAAGATATTAGAACAAGTGAATGAAGTAATCTATTTTGGAAGTATGTTGAGTAAAGATACGAGATGGATATGGAAAGGCGTGTTGTTGCAGGTACCAGGGTTAAAGGTGCCTTAGCTGCATTGATAAGACGGCGAACATCAGCACAGCTGCGTGTTTGGCCGTACACAATGTAGTGTTGGTGCCGACGCTGTTATACGGCAGCGAAACGTGAGTATTACAGAAGAAAAATGAAAGAAAGATGAATTCTGTGCAGATGCGATCTCTTCGTAGAATATGCAGAGCCAGCTTAGCTGATCGAATCCGAATGAATGGATACAAAGAATGGCAGGTACTAGCAAGAATGAAGAAGAACTTTCTCAGCTAGTCTGGGCACGTCGAACGAATAAGTTGTGAAAAAATTGCAGAAAAGATTTATGACAGAAAAGTGAAAAGTAAGAGGGGTGGGGGGACTCGGTTGACCTTCGAAAATACAGTATTAACGATGCCGGAGGAAGATCACGTAAAAGCATTAGGACCTCGCAAAGAACATGTACGAAGAGTTTGAGACAATAGACGAGGCGAAAGAGGTATGCAGAGGCCGTAGCGTTTGGCGCTCCGTACTCTCCGATTGTCCAGTTATAGGATTGTATAGTTTAGTTTTAGTTTTCATAACTTATGCTTACACCGAATCACATGTTCATTTTTAATTCGCCTGTAGAAGCGTAAGGTAATTAAACAGACAATGGGCGTGCCTATTGAGAATAATTAATATGGCCTGGCTGTAGTGTACTATTATTATAGAGGCGTTGCATCGGATGGTTCTTTGAGGTTTGCTATAAACGCTGCCTTTTTAGTCATTATACTGCTTTTCTAGCATAATAATGAGACTCATAATTTTTAAGATTGTTGTGTTGTAACTGTAAACGCGATGGTTGTGGATTCAATTTCCACTCGGTGGAATAAAATATTTAATATTTTCTTTACTTCGCTCTAGTAACAAGGAAAAGCGCGGCGTTGAGTTCCGCTACTCAACACACAATGCCATGAGAATTCGGCGTAAAGTAGAAAATAGAGTGCCTTACACTACAGCGTCGAGCAAAGATGTTAATTATAATTTACTATGACACTATCGTGGTTGTGGTTGCGTAATCCGCTACAAAATAAAACCCTCCGGAATCGGAACCGATGACCGGAAGTGTGATATGAAAAAATGTGGAAAGGAACCTAAAGAGATGTGCAGACGGGACCGAGAAAGAACGTGGCGCAAGGGGAACAAAGGTAATGTTTTATTTAAAACTACGTGTATAATATGTAAAAAAAAAGTTAATTCCTTAGTTATCTAAAATATATAAACGATTTTAACGTCATTTCTATAAAATGAGCAGAAAAATTCGATGATTATGCATTATCAGTATCCAAAGTTACGTAGATATGGCCATCCTTTTAAGTTATTAACCTTATTTTTTTATTTTTACCTAATCTTAGGTATTAGATACTTACCCTTATTCTGTCTTTTGAAGTAAATCAAAACAAATTACAATACAAAAAAAGCATACACTAAAAATCCAACCGAGTTTAATTTCGCGTATGAATGTAGGAGTCAGAGTTCGTTTTGTGCTTTATATAATTTAAATAGTCGGTCCGCAGTACTATAATATTTATAATGCCAGGAAGTCGCGGAGATTGCAAGCTATTCAAAACTGCATTAAAGGATATTGTTCGTAATACAGACAGAAGATCCTTTCAAAAACTGAATCGAGAATTTTCTTTTGTGAAAGAAAATTACGCTAAGAAGACTTTATAATGACAACTTAAAAGTTAATATTTTATTATTGCTGCCGCAAGTAGAGGGTAGGCAGAGGGAGCCTAGTGCTAAGACACTCCGATCTCCATTTTCCATTGAATTCTCGCATTGCTTGTTGAATGGCGGAACTGAACGCCGCGACTTTGCTTTAGTATCAAAACTAAGAAATTAAAATATTTATTAATTAATACCGCCGTGTAGAAACTGTACCCGTTAGACTACTGTGCCTCTGCGACATTTAATAATTTTAAGTAAGTAAAGTTGAGGCCAGTCGTGGCGCAGCGGCAGCGGCATGACTGTAACACCGACTGGTTGTGGGTTCGATCCTCACTCGAGGAGATGAAATATTTACTTAAATTTATATTTCCATTTCTTCGCTCTGGTGTCGAGGTTAAGCGTGGCGTTAAGTTCTGCCACTCAACACGTAATGCATCCAGAATTCGGCAGAAAGTGGGGAACGGAGTGTATTAATACTAGGTTCCCTCTGACTACTCTGCTGTGTGCGGGATACAGCGTGAAGCAAAAAAAAAAGTAAGTAAAAAGAAATGCGTTTCATATATATTATTAATTAGCTATATATACAACAATATGTCTATATTTTTATAAATCATGCTTCATGACGCGCGACAAATAGGTACCCACCCTCGAGTGGCACGAGGCCGCTTTTACACGTAAAATAAAAAATAAAGCAAACATATTATTAAGCAGAACGAGCGGGGGAATGCAGGAATCCAGGAATGTAGGTAATGAAAATTTAAATGGCAGACAAGGCCCTTAATTAAATACCCTGATGAAATTTGAATAACTTATCATAACGGTGATACGTATCTTGAATTGCGCAATTATTTGAGAATAAAACATTTTTAATAAAAAGTTTATATTGAATATTTTGATAATATTTGCTTATAAAAAGCAGAAGTCGTCGTAGTGTAGGAGCGAAAGTGTACGACTGTAACGTGATGGTTGTGGGTTCGATTCCCACTCGGAGGAATGAATTATTATTTATTGATGTTTTTATTTCTTCACTCTGGTAACTAGGCAAAGAGCGGCTGTGAGTTACGCCGCTCAACACGCTTTGCCGTAATTTCGACGAAAAGTAGAGGACGAAGTGTCTTAACATTAGGTTCCTTCTGCCTACTCTGCTATATGAGGGATACAGCGTGAAGCTAAAAAATATGCTTAAATGATTGGATAGTCGATTTATCGAGGATGGATAGGATAGGCGGAGCCTATATATAGGCTATCTATATCTTTATAAATGATTAACGTGATCATTTCTATGTACCTGCGTTCGGGGTCACCTCAAGAACTTAGCTATTTCCGTCACTCCATGTGGACGAAGCCGCATTTATAAGCTAGTTTTAAAGAAAAGGCGAGGTAATTCAGCTAACGATTCATTTCTAAATTATTTATTTAAGACTAACAAACTAATGCTTTGAATTTTGTTTCATACAAAAAATGGAATTACTTGGCTGCCAAAATAGAAATAGTAGAAATTGCCATGCTATACATATACTCGTAAAGTAAGCTATTTTCATATTAGTTTTGTATTTGATTAATACTCGTACTACCTGGAACGGGTGCCTTCACCGTTTAACGAACCGTTTCTTCCGGGATGCAGTCTGTATGTAAGATTTGATTTATTTTTTGATATTATAATATATTATGCACCTATATAAGGCCAGTCGTGGCGCAGAGGCACAAAGTGTGACTGTAAAATCGACTGGTTGTGGGTTCGATCTCCACTCGAGGAGAAGAAATATTTACTTAAATGTATATTTCTATTTCTTCGCTCTGGTGTCGAGGACAAGCGCGGCGTTGATTTCTGCCACTCAACACGCAATGCCTCCACAATTCGGTAGAAGAAAGTGGGGAACGGAGTGTCTTCACACTAGGTTCCTTCTGCCTACCCTGCAGTGTGTGGAAAACAGCGTGAAGCTGATTTATTTTATTTATTTACTTTAAACATAAACATAGAATAATCAGACCGTGAATGTGCGTTAATTGAGTAAAATACGACCAGATGCTAACTTTGTATATATTTTTATACACAAAGTATTATTGTAAACGCGACAAGTTGTAGGTTCGATTCCCACTCGAGAAAAAGGAAAATATACATTTAATATATAATATTTCAATTTTCTTCGCTCTGATGTCGAGGCAAAGTCAAGAAAGATATATGAGTATACGAAGTATCTTGAAGTTCTTTCTATCTATCTTACTATACAAAAACAGTATAAATATGCTCTTGCCGGCTTTTAGGGTTCCCTACCTCAATTCCATTAAATTCATTCCTTTAAACAATTTAAACGTATTCATATAATCACGTTTACTTTGCTCTACTAAAATCTCGTTAGCAAAAATATCAACTCAAAAAGGCATCAAAATTTAGATGTATGATTCAGCATTAATTTATATTTGTCAATTCTATGAATAGAAAATTTCTCTTTTATATTTTTTTTTAGCTTCACGCTGTTTCCCGCCTATAGCTAGACAGAGAGGGAAAACCTAGCGTGTTAAGTGGAGCAATTCACTTTGTTATCAGAGTAAGGTAATGAAAAATTCTTCTAATATGCCACGATGACCTCAAGAAATATAAATAAAATGTTATATTATTGCTTTGACATTTATAAAGAGTATTCATGTACAAATACGACAGTGATAGTCTTATATTTTTTTAGATATTATCAGTTTGTAACATCCAAGGTGTTTCTGAAACTTCCAGTGAACAATAGAGGAAGATATGTAGATAACGTTCGTTTGTTATGTCAAGAGAGTTGAGAACAACAAATACTTACGACAAAAATACTAAACCACATTACTTTGGAAATATTATTTCGAAATATAACATTTTGAACGTCATAAATCTTACCACAACAATTTTTAACAAAAAAAATATTTGTAAAAACAAAAACCCCGACTGCAACATAGAAAATAAATAAGCCCAATAGTTTATTAGGATTAGCAGTAGGGACCTCTTTAAATTATGCGGGGTTCCTGGTAAAGATTTTAATGAATGAAGAATTACTTATAGGTCCCGACTCTTAATCTTAATAAACTATTGGGCTTGTTTATTTTCTATGTTGCAGTCGGGGTTTTTGTTTTTACAAATATATTTTTTTTTTATTTTTTTGTTAGAATTTATTATGGTAATGATAATCATGATATACCTTTTTGAAATCCTGAAATTGAGCTCTTGAATTTGATACCCATATTGTAGTATTCGAAACGATTTTTTTTTCACTAAGTCCAATGGCGTACCACAGCCGCCATGATTATTTTTTACTAACGTCACCTATCTAAGAACACTTGGGCTGCTAATACGAATCTAACGTTACCTCAAATATCTAAATCCGTTCAGCGGTTCTAGAGATACGAGGTAATAAAGAATATTACATACATACAAGATACGCGCGAAAAACATAACCCTTCCTTAGCAGTCGGGGAAAAAACAACCAATTTCCACCGTATCCCATAATCAGAACCTAACCAAACTCTCATCAAACTATTCTTGAAGTGTATCCTTTCCAATAAAAAAGAATGATTGAATTCGGTTGGCGTGATTTTGAGTTATTCATCCATTTATCGCGCACATACTTAATGTAAATTTAATAATTATAAGATTTTTTTATGGGCAACATTGTCAGAAATGGACCAAAGTAAAATTGGACCACACCACATGGAAGCATTAGCTTATAACTAAAAAATAATCGTCGAAATCGGTTTACTCAAAGCCTATTTCACTCAAAAGGTCCGAGGTAACAAGCATAAGAAAAAGTCGAATTGATGACCTCCTCCTTACGGAACTCAGTTAAAAATGGGAGAAACCCTATTAAATTGTCTATATTCGAAATTATTGTCAAAATTTTTATCGACAAAATTTCTTTTGTTACCTTACTTATGCTAGACCATTTCTTAACTAGCTCCATAACAAATATCCCCGCTATCGTAACGATTAACATAATATTTATATTACACTTAAAACCACTATTTTTAAGTTTTAATGGTTTAATAAAATAGTTTTATTTATAAGAGGTCAGTCGTGGCCCAGGGACACAGCCGTGCAACTGTAATCGCGACAGGGTTCCTATTCGTGAGATTTCATTTCCTCATATGGGTTCCATTCCCAGATTCCCAGCGACGACGGTGGTTTCCCAACGATGAGTGCCGCCACTCAACAAGCAATGACTCCAGAATTCGGCGCAAAGTGCGATACAAAAGTGCCTTAACGTGAACAGAGTATCTTAATACTAGTTTCCCAAGTTTTTTATAGTTTAAACTTTAAAGTATTTTTTATAGTTTAAATTAAAAGTAAACTTTAAAACCATCGAATATAATTTTTTTAAGAGTAATAAGACCTATAAAAAGAGAAAAAGCCAAGAAAATATGAAGCATCTAGATATTTTTCTATCAACTTCTATATTCTTCTATACCAAAAAAGTGTAACAACATTATACTTTTTAGGATTCCGTTCCTGAAAAGGTAAAAACCCTTGTAGGATCACTTTACCGTCCATTTGTACCTCAGTCAATTATCTCGAGATTGCGTGGAGGTAACAAATTGAAGTTACTATCAAATATTCCGGTCCATGGACATAGAAAAAATCAAACTTAAACCAACGCAATCAAAATCAACGAGCATTTATACATCGTTTTTGCACCATTTTATATGAAATTCGAATCGTAATCTAAACCTAAACCCAAAATTTGGCACTAAGTGAGAACTTCCTATATAAATAAAGGATAATTTTTAAAAAATATTCCAAACTTAATTATATTTGTAGTTCATTTCACACGAAATGAGTGCATACATACGCCCGCAAATTTCTGTTTGTCAACTTTTATAAATTGTGCTTGCTGCTGACCGACAATTCTGAAATTGGTACGGAACCCTCGGATAGCTGAGTCTGACTCGCACTTCACTAGATTTATTTTAAATATTATTGTTATCTGTGACAGGAAACAGCACGTTCACACTTTCCTTCCTGATAAGTTCGGCTTACAAAATTGTTTTATTACAATATTTTTATTTATTTAAAAAAAAAAAAAAAAAACCCTTTCAGATCGAATGTATACAAATCCAATCGTATAAGATAAAATCGTGACTGAAATTTTTATGGGATAGATTCATATGCGAGGCAGTAATCGGACAAAGCTTTGAGGGCTTTGGAAGAAAGATTATTTATATGTTTCTGTGGCGGCGTATACGTTTTCTTAAGGATTTGTTGGCGGTTATAACTTAGAGCAGTTTATAGCAAAAAGTTATGTGAGGATATTAAAGCAATATATACAGAGGTATATTTCGAAATAAGCTGCTATATATTATAAAAAACTTATTTAATGTTCCGATATTGTTGTAGGTTGTGGTGGATATAATTTATTATATTGGCAAAATTAAATTTTAAATTTTTCCATAGCAAGCGATCTATAATAAATTTCCAATTCGCAGGAATCACAAAAAAGCAAGAAATCTAAATGCAATTATTTTTTTACCAAAACAAAGAACTATATCATACGTCTACAAAATTTTACAACCTTAGGTTATCATTAAACGATAATAATCTCAAAAGCAGCTGTACGCTTTTTACTATTTTTAGGCAGAATGAGCCTAAGTGTAGTGTTAAAATACGACGTTTTCACTTCCCACTCAACTTTAAAGACATTCCATGGATATTGGAAAGAATTCTAATATAATACCCCTACTGGGGATTAAACCTGCAACCATTGCGCTTACAATCATACGCTGTCACCACTGTGCCACGAACACCTTACATATAATGATCGAACGTAATACCAAATATTTTGAATGTTAAAATTTAAAAAACAACAACTTAAATTACAAAAGAAAAGAAGAAGTAAAAACTTTATATACAAACAAATCAATATTCTAATAATGCAGTATACTATTCCAGTGTTTACAAAAAAAAACCTTTAATATCTACTTCATTGGAATCCCTTTTCATTCCGAACGGGGATGGAATTCACTATTAAATCGGAGAAATCCAATAACATCGTGTATATTCGCACTAACTACATACATTATTTGTATTATTTTGCCTTTTGTTACTGTTTTGGATTGCGAAATAGCAGGTTCAAATCCTCATAATATTAACTTTCTTAATAAAATCATAAGGTTGCGAAATTGGTCTTCTTATTATCTTAATAAATAAGCTTATAAATCCTTACTAACTTACTCCTACTGTTAATCATAATAAACTATTTTTTTCTTTTTAGTGCTTATGTAGTCTGTTTTTTTTTGGTTTTTCGAAAAAAAATTATGAGTGAATGGAACGTTGTCCTGTTTTTTTTTTCAACTTCACTCTGTATTTGCACACAGCTGGGTAGGTGGACGTAACCTAGTGTTAAGACACTCCGTTATCCATTTTCCGCCGAATTTTGAGGACATTGCGTGTAGAGTGGCGGAACTCAACGCCGCGCGAAGAAAAGGAAATGTAAATTTTAATAACTATTTCATTTCCTCGAGTGAGAAACGGTTGTGGGAACCGTTTATAGTCACACTTTATAGCTCTGCTCCAAGACTGGCCTAAAGTTTCAGTTGTTTTTGTTATTCTTAAAAATGCAGGTTTGTTAAGATAATAATAAAAATGTACTGTTTTAGTAATTCTTTTACATTTTTGAGTAAGCGTGTCTATAAAAAAAACCACAATGAAAGTTTACCACTACAGAAAATAAAATAACTGTAACAGGATACTAATAAGTAAAGCCACTGTAGACCAGTACTTACACTGTGCACTTTTCAGGAATATTCAAAAGATAAAAACATGTGAAATTAATTACAATTGAATATCATGCAGGATGACTGCTAGTGTATTTAATAATAATATAGCAAAATTATATTCATAAGAGTAACTGTCGAGTTTTTCGCCAGTTTTTCTCAGCAAAATAAAAAACACAATATTACAGTTAAAAAATGTATAAATTTTTCTACATGAAAAATCTACTACTTCATAACTCATTGCAACGATGATTAAATATAAATTTGCAAATAAATAAAAAAAACCCTCAACTCACAAAATCGCTACCTTTTTTTGTCATCCGCTATACTTCCCAAGGAACCTACACGATACAATTCAGCGTCCTACACCGCGTAGCTACATCTATGCATTGTCTGTCAGTTATTCAAAATCTAACTATCTATACGTAAAAACTATCTTTAGTATACAACAAAATCTCATCTCAACCTTATGATATGAGATTTTGTTATATATAAAAGCTCCATCGGGATGGGAAAAATTGTTAAACAAAATATAAATGTAGAAGGCCTTAATACGCCAACAATATAATAAGATATATTTTAATACTAGCGACCCGCTCGCGGCTTCGCCCGCTTAAACCACAAAATTATTTAATTAACACACTGAATTATGTTCGTGTTTTGATATACCTATAATGTATGTTTGCAGCGCAATGAAGATTTTTAATGACAAATTTATTAAAACTTTAGGTCGCATTTTCGTACCTCCCATGAGAATCTTCACTTGAATTTTTGAAATAAAAACACAACTTATCGATACTTACAATAAAATCCTAAC
>JAATLQ010003100.1:266544-309796 GCA_013421005.1 Heliconius erato x Heliconius himera | reverse complement strand
AATACTATTTTCGTACATATTAACTTTTATCAAATAACAAAAACAATTAAAAATTTTCAAACTTTAACCTCGAAAAAATTAAAAAAAAAAGAAAGTTCCATACAATGAATCCATCACTGTCACCTGCACGTTGAAACGGCTGCTTTTAATAAAACAGCTAAATCGGTTATTTCGGTGTTACGCACGCCCTCGCCGCCATTAATTTGCTTTGGACAAGGTGTGTTTGATAGAAAATGGCGGCGATAAATAAAATTTTAAATAATTAATTTATAATATTAATTGTAATTAATTATAATTATGAATAGCTGTTAATTTATAGTTTATCATAAATTTTGTGTTAAATATTGTTGGTTATTAAATTAATTGAGCTATTTGTTTGAAAAGATAGGTTTACTAGGTTACAGGTTATGACTTCTTCTTTTTTTTAAAAAAATGTCTTAAAAAGCCATCGCCAAGAGATGGAGTGAGACAGAGTTTGAACGAGGAAATGCAATATTGAATACTTTTATTTCTTCGCTCTGGTAAAGACGCGTTAGAGCGCAGCGTTGAATTCCGCCACTCAACACGCATTGCATCCAATATTCGGTGGAAAGTGGGAAACGGAATTGTATTAATAGGGACCAAGTGTCTTAACACTAGGTCCCCAAGGTTCCCTTTGCCTACCCTGCTCTGTGCGGTATGCATTTATTAAATTATTCTTTACTTTAACTTTACTTCTCTAGGAATTCTCCAAAGCTTTATACAATTTGATGTTCATTGAACATGAACTATTAAAGTGAAGTTGTACTCGTTACAACGTTTTCTAAGAATTTGATTGAAAATGTTCATCAGAATAACACACGTTTCTGCATATGTATAATAATTAACTGAAATGTATTAAATATTCTACGTATATTAAATAAATCAGCTTCACGCTGTATCCCGTACACAGCAGGGTAGGCAGAGAGAACCTAGTGTAAGATACTCCGTTCCCCACTTTCTGCCGAATTCTGGAGGCATTACGTGTTAAGTGCCAGAACACAACGCCGCGCTTTGCCTCGACACCAGAGCGAAGAAATGGAAATATAAATTTAAGTAAACATTTCATCTCCTCGAGTGGGAATCGAACCCACAACCAGTCGGTTTTACAGTCACACTATGTGCCCCTGCGCCACGACTGGCCAACGACATTATCATTTATTCAATAATCTGATTATCATTTATTCAATAATCTGAATTGCGTTCGTGTTGTAATAATATTATCATTTTAAAGACAGCACATTGAGGTTTTGATCGACTAAATTTAGTCGAAATATATAGTCAGTTGAAATCGGTTAAGGTAAAAGTAAAAGACATTTTTTTTTATTTCTGTTTTATTGTCTGTGCTATTACTTTGATAAACGTTCTAATTATAGGTAATTTTCTTGGTTCAGTTACATTTTTATTATATGTATAGATATTGTGAGGCCTGCGTATTGCAGTGGCACTGATTCCCACAATACCCCGAATGGGGATCGAACCCACAACTCTATATTCTTAAATAATTTTCTCCGAAAAAAATATAATTTATAAGCAGTACTTCAAACAGTTAACTGTTTCTGCATTTGTTATTAACCCTTGTTTTGTATTTTCCCTAATAAAATCATAATTTTTTTTTTGTCTCTACAGTGGTCTAACTTCTGGTTCTCTCTACCTACATCGCGATATGCGGGATAAAACGTGAAGCTAAAACAGTTACGTGTTTCATTAAAAGAACTAACACAATATTACACTAGATGAATTGGATTAGTATAGTTTGCCATATCTGCATTGGACAGGAGTATTAACTTTACAATACAAGAGAAACGTCAATGTTCAATCACCAGAATAATTGCGGAACTAATATGGAGTAATTACACTAAATGGCCTTACGTATTATGGGAATCTTATTATGTTAGGCTAAAGGCATATAACTACTATTATAGGTGCACCTATGTATGTACGTATGTATGTACGTATGTATGTACGTATGTATGTACGTATGTATATACATATATTTGCTCTTTCCATGATTTTTTTTCAGTCTCACACTTTACTCCGCACACAGCAGGGTAGGCAGAGGGAACCTAGTTCAAACACTCCGTTCCTCACTTTCCGCCGAGTTCTAAAGGCATTGCGTGTTGAGTTGCGGAACTCAGCGCCGAGCTTTGCCTCGATACCAGAGCGAAGAAATGAAAATGTAAATGTAAATAAATATTTCACTTCCCCGAGTGAGGATCGAACCCACAACCAGTCGATTTTACAGTCACACTTTGTGCCTCTTTACCACGACTGGCCTAGCATGCGTTGATTGCATTGGTTGCATGGATTTGATAATTATATTTTGTATTGCAATGTAGTTCTTCGATTCGATTCGACTTCCATCTTCGTGATTTCGTTCCACATTGTTATTATTTTATTATTGTTTAACTTTATTTGAAGGAAAGTACGTACATTTAGAAAATAAGTACGTTGTTTAATTATATTTGATAGTGTATTCAGATTTATTCTCTCAGAAATATTGTTTGTAAAAATCAACTTTGTAATAAACTGCTTGTAGTCCATCCTGAATTGTCTCTTTTTTATATTAAACATTTCTGATTCCTGAAACAAAGTCATTCTTAGCGTGCCAATTGAGCATTGATCACATTGCTAATGTGACGTTGTATGAAGAACATACGAAGGAAATTGTACGGGCAAAAAATGAGAATAGAAGAATGAAGAATTCTGGTAATATGGGTAATTCAAGTTTCAATATATTGGGGCTAGAGTCAACACTTACTAAAGTTATACGATTGTGAATTTAAACGCCGTATAAGCAAGAATTCTCAAATAAAATTCTATAGTAAAATTATCGTGGCATATAATTTTAAGACCTAATCGTTAACTTCAAAGTTAATTTTAAGGTTTCCAATAGAAAAATGTTTACTTACACCCAATATTTACCCCTCATACAGTAATATTTACCCCTCATACAGTAAAATTACGTTTCTGTTGCAAAAATCAAAATTATATTAATAATTAAAGAGAAACACGGCAAAGGTAAAACATTGCATTCATATCGCAATAGTCTTATTACTATTTCAAAACACGAATGCTACAGTACTAGCTTCCTTCTTGAAAGCTGACAGCTGTAGCACGAGAGGCATTTAAATACTTTCAACAAGCTTCCGACTTCACAACAAAAGTCTTTGGAATACTGCCTTAATAAACAATTAATTAAAATATTGTACGTGGTTCACATTTTAATTAATAAAGATTGAATTCTCGTCGTAGCGTAGGAGGAACGAATTTTCGTAAGTTTATTCATATTTGTGATAATGATGTGATGGTAATGTTTGGAGGGACACGATCGTTTAGTAATATATCACCGTCATGGCGCAATGCCATGAGCGTCTGGCTGTAAGCGCAATGGATGTGGGTTCGATGCTCTCGGCGAAATGAATTAGTTTTATTCCCACGCTCTGGCAAAACAAATAGCGTCGTTTAATTTTGATAAATATCATATATATCTCGTGTAGGGAACGGAGTGTTTTAACACTAGGCTCTCTCTGCCTATTCCATTATATAGCGACTACAGGGCAAAGGTAAAAACCAGATTATTAGTGTGATTTATAACTAATTATAATCTAAAACATTATGATAACGTTAATAAAATTTAATTAATAGCAATTTTCCAGTTTCTGAACTTTCCTAAAAGTGTGAAGTGTTTATAGATTTATTAGAATTATTGAATACCAGATATAACAGTTAAAAGATATAAAAGACATTTGAAATTATTTTCTCTTTTGGTTTTTATGATTGGAACATTCATTTGTAGTTTAACAATGCATTTTTTTCATACATAGAAAAATAATCATTGGCAAAACTACTAGTAGCGTGTTTCACAGTTCAAATATTTTCAAACTACCATATAAAGCTAACGCTGCGGCGTTCAGTTCCGCCTCTCAACACGCATTGCCTCCAACATTCGTTGGAAAGTGGGAAACGGAACTGTGTTAATGGGGACCAAGTGTCTTAACACTAGGCCCTCAGGTTCCCTCTGCCTATCCTATACCTAAAAAAATATAAGGCTAACGATTATTACCCATACAACTTTTAATATAACTTATACGTTAATATCAAATAGACCTAATGTTCTCTGAAACGGCCTCAACGGTCCCACTCGAACAAACTTTCGTCGCGTGGAAATTTTTAATTAGTAGCTACTAGCTAGACAATCGAACTACGAACGTACATACGTACATACATATTATATGTAAAAGGCCACGTTTTTTGAGAACCAAAAGCTAAAATTATTTTCAAATTTCTTACATCGCATTACATATTGTAGAAATGCTTACCGCTAGTTTAACTTAACATAATGAAAAATTTATAAAGCCTTTTACAGAAAAAATTAGGCCATCGTGACGAAATTAAAAAGTAAATAAATGTAAAAACAATAGTTGTAAGTTCAATCACCACCCGAGAAAATATTTATATCAGCTTCACGTACACTGCAGGGTAGGCAGAGCGAACCTAGTGTTCCTCACTTTCTGCCGAATTCTGGAGGAATTGTGTGTTGATTGGCAGAACTCAATGCCGAGCTTTGCCTTGACACGAAGAAATGGTAATTTAAATTTAAGTTAATATTTCATTTCCTCGAGTGGGGATTGAACTCACAACCAGTTGATTTTACAGTCACACTTTGTGCCGCCGCGCCACGACTGGCCTCTGACACACACACAAGAAAATATTTAAAATTAAATTAATGTTAGTTATTTTTGTTGTGTAAGAGACATGGCAATCGAACGTACGAGTCAACTGATTGAACAGTACCAGCAACAATTTCCCAGTATATTTGCCCAAAATAGTCTCCATGATAAATGTGGTAGAATACGCACAACGAGGAGACCTCTGTACGCAAAGCCAAAGAGTTAAGCCATTCACTAATTATTGGATCTCCAACGTTTCGTAACTCTACGTTGTAGGCGATCAAATGATTCAAGCTGACGTCAGTCTAAACATGAGAACAGAACTACTTCATATGAGGCTGAACATAGGCCCAATACATGAACAATCAATATTGTGGCGTAAAGTACTGTCTCGCTCTACCGATGACACCCAGTTTCTTTCAGGCCAACTTGGCTTTGCTCTCCAAATAATCACGACACTAGCAGTCACTCAAAACGTTAAGGTCCAATATGCTGTGAAGGTCAGACGCACAGGGATACAAGCAGGAATTATTTAATATTTTCATTTCCTCGCTCTGATAAAGAGGTAAAGCGCGGCGTTGAGATCCGGCACTCAACGCGCAATGTGTTCAGAATGCGGTGGAAAGTAGGGAACGGAATTGTTTTAACACTACGTTCCCAAGTTCCAACTGCCTACCCTACTATGTCGGGAGGAGGAGGCTTGTACTGTTATAAATGTAAAAATACATGAAGGTGGGTGTTGGTTACCACTTAAAAGCAAAAACTACAGAACGCATTTAGATGAAACTTTATATAATAGTAGTTTATGGTTTATACAAGAATAGCACATACATAGGCCACAATTTATGTAAAGATTTTGTATAATTTGAATATAATTTAACAATAAGTATGAGCAGGCGAAGCCGCGGTAATATCTATAGTAAGTTATATGAGTGTTTTTTTTTTCTATCTTACTCTTCATTAAAACGACAAATGAAACTAAAACAACTTCTATTCTATCTCCACAAATTGCAATATTGTGTCGCGTGTTTGTTTAATCCTGAGGATTTTAGTTTCAAACGAAAAAATGTAGGCAAACTTTTTTATAGATTTTCTACTAATTCCTGAAAATAGTTCTTTAAAAATGTAATTTAACTTTTTACGTAATTGTTAATGAGGATGTAGATTTAATGAAATGAATTGGATTTCGCTTTATAAATATACAATAATCTTAAATTGGACTGTATTAAAAGTATTGTAATAGGTATATAGTTATTAGATATTAAGTTAAATATGGAATAAAAGGCAATCTGAATACCTACACTCTTTAGGAATTAAAAATCTAGAAATAATTATGACTTTTTTAAGTAGTATTTAAAAATAAAATACTGTACTATACTATATGTGAAATATTTGACGTTCAAATAAATTGGACAAGCGCGATTCGGATTCACTCACCGAGGTATCCGCTACAAAAATTGGACGCCTCGAGCTTTTTCTGAAATTTAAGCTCAGCTAAGCCTCATTTCATTTTCAATACCTACATGATCTTGCTGCTTTAATATAAAATTTTGCCCCCTTTTAAGACTTATTATATTTTAGGATTTAACCATTATTGTATAGTTTCCAGTTTTTTTCCTGAACAACACACAGACGTACAGATAGACAGAGATATGTTCTTATAAGTGTTCATTTATTCCTTAAAAGGTACGGAACCCTAAAACATAAGCATTGACTTTTTATTTAAAAAAAAGTGATATTAACTTTATGTACAAATAAATAGGATTAATTTTTATTTTCGTCAAATACCTTCCGGATTACACGTTGTCCACAGAAAAAACTCAGTTATAAATCATCTATAATTTCTCTACCTTTCTCATTAAGTATTTTCATATGCCATTTGCACTATGGCTTTAGAAATAAAATGTTAAATATTTGTCCTTCACAAAGTCTGTACTGCGTCTTTAAACGGCACTAATCAGATTACGATATTAGCTCTAAGTGCTGAATGAGCATGGAATAAATAAGATTACTTACTTGAAGATATTCTGTTTCCTTAAACCGACTTCAAAGTATTACTGTAAACTTGACAGGTTGTGGGTTCAATTCCGAGGGAAATTAAATATTTAATATTTTCCTTTCCTCACTCAAGTAACAAGGCAAAGCGCGCCGTTGAGTTCCGATGCTCAACGACACCACAGCGAAGAAATGAAAATATAAATTTAAATAAATATTGTCATTTACTTGAGTGGGGATCCCCTGCGCCTGCGCCACAACTGCAATTTGCAATGAAAAAAACAATTTTTATAATTACTTTTATTAATATTCTATACAAGTAAAAGTCAATTTAAATATGATGTTAGAATAGATTAGAATGCGGTCCAGAGTGCGTAGACTGGAGTGCAGCCATCGTAGCATATTTTTATTTATTATGAAATTTATCAGGCATCCAAATGCTACAGTTAAAAACCCTGTAAAACTCGGTTTCTGGTTTATTGTTAAAAAGTAAATAAAAAAAGTGTAAAAATGTCCTAAAATAGCCGAGCTAAGCTAAGGTAGAAATGGCTTTTCACTATCGGTTGGAAAGTAGGGCGGCAAAGAGGTATTCCATTCATCTTGAACAATAAGAAAGCAAACAAAAGAAAAAAACCTCATATGCTAAGTTCGAACATTTTGTGATTATCCACGTCTTAAGTATCGATTTGAGTGGAAAACAAACATTGAATTGAAATGTAAAATTCTGAAATGTCATTTTTTGAAGCTTTATTTCATTCAACGTGTTGAATATGAATTTTCGCCGTTATATATTAGTATATTTCATGTCTGAAAGTATTTATTTGACAGACAATAAATGTCCGTACATTTAAGTTGAAATATGAAATTGATGAGATACAACTTTGAACTAGAATAATAACTGTCATTTAACAGGAAACGCGTCCAAAATTCGGTGGAAAGAAGAAGCAGAGTGTCTTAACACTAGGCTTCCTCTGCCTTCATTGCTACATACAGCGTGAAAATAAAAAAAAACAAAACAAATAGGTATATTTTTTACATTCCCATAACCTAGCAGGTATATAATACAAAGACGTTATCTTTTTTGTAATTTCTGTCTGATTTTGGGACACTGTATAGGGTTGCATAACTGAACGCCGTACGTAAAAAATAAATATGATATAAATGACATTCTAAAACAAAATATTTAAAAAGAATTTAATAACTTATTCTTTCCTAAAAAAAATATCTAGAATAAATTCGTAATTGGAAAAAATAGACATTCTACGTCTTACGACGTAAATTACCCAAGTTTGTTTGCGTAACTTGACAAATTAATCTCCAAGCAGGAAATTAAATGAATCAAGAGCTGTCAACGATATCACTGGGAAAACGCGCCTCGAGGTGAAATCATTACGATACGTATTATTTATTAGTGGTGATCATGTATCATATATAAAGATAACAGAGTATATTATAGGAAATAAGAAATATTATATATTATAATATTCAAAATTCTGTACTGTAAACGACTGATATTTTTTTAGGCCTGATATGTCTTACCTGAATGCAAAACTTTCATTTTTCTCTTCTCTAAGAAAAATTATATAAGCTTAGATTTATTTCTTTCTCTTAGCTTAGATTCTATTAAAAAAAGATAATGTTCATACATAAAATTCACTAGGAGAAGAGAAATGAGCTCTCTCTTAAATACAGGTTTGTACCTAGATTAGAAGTCAGACAAACATTTTATAACTGTATAACTTGTATTATCCTTCCTTCATGTAATGTTGTTAAAAATATTATTATTTTAAATAAAATATCATTCTCCATATTAGGTATCGCATCTAGCACCCATACTTTAATATGAAACTGTATATTAAGTCTATCATGCACATATTTAGATGTAATGGGATTTTGGTCTCATAGCCTCCAATGTACAGTCAGACCCATTAATCTGCAAATAAGTCTATAGAGACCAGTCACTTGCAGATATTGGGGATATAGGATAACGATGAAATACCTGTACTATATCTCACTTTAACATGTTTCTTATTATACTAATTTTTGTTAAATTCTGAAGTAAGCAACAGACATGGAAGTTGTTATATACTACTGTATGTGACTGTAAATGCGACCAGTTGTGGGTTCAATCCTCACTCGAGGTAACGAATTATTTAATAAAATTTATATTTTCATTTGTTTTTAAGGCAGTATAGCGTTGAGTTCTGCCCTCAACACGCAATGCCTCCTGAATTTTGCAGAAAATAGGAAATGGAGTGTCTTAATATTGTGCGAGACACAGTGTGAAGCGATATAATTTAAAATTGATTATATTTTAAAATTTCTAAATTAGTATTTATAGTTTTTATTGTCTCTTAAACGATTTTAGGGCTAAATATATTAAATATTATCTCTTTATGGGACTCAAATTAAGATTCTTAACTCTTTATTTAGATATGCAGTAAGTGTCTGAGGACATTACAAATAAATAAATAAATCAAAAATAAATCATCTTCACGCTTTATCCTGCCCACAGCAGGGTAAGCAGAGGGAACCTAGTGTTAAGACACTCCGTTCTTCACTTTCCGCAGAATTCTGGAGGCATTGCGTGCTGAGTTACGGAACTTAACCCCGCGCTTTGCCTCGACACCAGAGCGAAGAAATAAAAATATAAATGTAAATAAATATTTCACTTCCTCGAATGGGGATCGAACCCACAACCAGTCGATTTTACAGTCACTTTGTGCCTCTGCACCACGACCCGCCTCGTCTCGTCTTCTCGACATTACAAATACATATTTATATATATGTATATCGTAACCATTCTTATTATACCTTTTTAATCTCTGATGAATATACACATTCATATACCCACCCACTTCACATTCTATTTGAATTCAATATGTTTATTTAGCCTCGACAACTTATTTAAAAGGTATAAAAGAGCTGCGTTTGAACTACTAATTGACAATATTCTATTGAAAAGTGGCGAAACACGTATGTGACTGTTTGCATTCACTTTAAAAGAAAATTACTTTATTCTGTTTCATCAGAACATTTCATTGAAAGAAAATATTATTTGTATAAGTAGTGTGTTCGTTTATGTTCTTTCTAAGAAATACCAATCTGCAATAGTTGTAACTATAGTCGACATTTTTATCCACATAGGCAAATGTAGCTTAGGATAAAGACTCCGTTCCCCACTTTTTGTTCAATTTTTAAAACACAGTGTAAAGCTATGAAACTCAACAACAGGTTTTAGAGTACCTACTCTGGTGAGAAAATCTGTTAAATTTTGCATTACCTATTGAAAGTTTTTATATAATCACTTCCCGGACTTGAAATTGAACCCATAATCATCGCTATCTTACGCTGTACAAGTTCGCCATGACATGAACATTTGCTGCATTTATTTTGTTTACTTGAAATATTTACCGAATAAGCTAAGTTATGTTTAAAGATCGGTGGGTTACTTATATCTTATAATGTTCGATAAATACATCTTTAAGTTATATGTGCCAATGCTACAATATTTATTGAAATCGTTTCTTAATATTAAGATAGTATGGAAGAAAGGTTAAAACGTAAATGAAATATTGAACCATTCTGAGATAATTTCTTATAAAACCATAAATTTACTGTCACATAGAATACATTACACAGAATTTTAAATATATTTTCTCTAGGTAAACAAACAAAAACAAAATTGTAAGCTCTTATATCGCTCCCCCAATTAATAAAGCTTTACACGTAAAGCCCAGTACTAAACGGGCGCCATAAAAATGACCACATGGTTCCAAAACTTTTACAAATAGCTTAGTAAATACAATATTATATATTGTAAGTATCTATCTATATTAAGGAAAATATATAATATTAAGGATATGTGCAGAAAAAAAATACAAAAACATAACATTTGTAGACTATAATTTCGCACTATTAATAAGAAAATATTTTTGGACATATTCAAAAATTTGAACGTTGCTGGACTCGGCCCGCTGTTGTGGGTTCAATTTCTACTCCCAAGAATTATGTATGTAAATTTTTATGAAAATGGTTAGTCCCGCAACACGCAGTTTCTAAAATTGAGCGGAAAGTGTGAAACGGAGTGTCTTAACACTAGGTTCCCTCTGCCTACCCTGCTGTGTGCGGGATATAGCGTGAAGTTGATTTTGTTTGATTTGAACGTAGCTGATTCTAAATTAAGATATATTTATTCGATGATATTTTTTGTCTTCTTTGATTTAATCGACTTCCGTAACGAAGAGGTTATCAATTCGACTGTATTTTTTTATGTTTGTTACCTCAGAACTTTTGACCGGTGAACCGATTTTGATAATCAATGCTGCAAGGCAAAGATTTTAATTCACATGCATCGATTTTTTTAAATAAAAAATAAAATACATTCTGACAAAAGTTCCTGTTCATTTATTTTCGACATTGCGCTTACCTTCAGACGGTATGCCAGTTTTAGGTTCAATTCACACAACATCATGAATGAATTGCTTGAATTTCCTCGTTATGGTTCGCAACATGAAATGTTTCGAAAATGGGTTGGAAAATGAGAAACGAAGTGTCTTAACATTAGGTTCATCCTTCCTGATCTGCCATATCTGGGTTACTTATAATAATTACTAATTTAACATCATTTATTCTAATAAAGGACAAAAAGCCAATTGAAATTTTGACCCCGAAGACTTCTAACCAAAAAAAAACAGTTGGTCACCACGATACTCTAAGGTATGTCAATTCATACAATAAAATAACATTCACAATCCGTTACCATGCTAACAGATGAGCTGGATAAAGGTTGGTATTTGTCAGGCAAGTCGATCGCGACAAACTGGGCCGGATCTGGGATGGAATTCCAATAATATTTCACAGGCCACCCTTTGCCCTGATTGCCTTGATGCAGGAGCGAGGAGCGATTGTTGTCAGCCTAGCTTATAATATACTAAAGTTTATGTAAATTAAGACCAGTCGTAGTACAGAGGCACAAAGTGTGACTGTAAAATCAACTGGTTGTGGGTTCGACCCCCACTCGAGGAAATGATTTTTTTTTTTATATTTATATTTTCATTTCTTCGCTCTGGTGTCGAGGCAAAGCGTGACATTGAGTACCGCTACTCAATACGCAATGCCTCCAGAATTCGGTGGAAAGTGGGGAACGGAACGGATACAGCGGGAAGCTTATTTAATTTAATTTTTAATTTATGTAAATTATTCTTGTTACTGCCATTGTGGTGCTCTGCACCACCCGGCCGTAAATTTGATTTTAAATGCAGTGTTTGTAGGTTCAACCCACATTTGGGGTAGTGATAATTATGTATGTATATTTAATTTTTTTTCGCTATTGTATGATGGAATCCGGATTATACACTAGGTTTTATTTACCTACTATATATAAAACCTTATTTTAATCCAATACGTATAAAAAAATATTTTGAAATTGCAAAAAATGTACGTCTAGAAAAAAAAAGACTAGGATCCATTTGCTCCAAAACAGCAGTTTTAAAACCACACACAAAAACAGCTGGAGCAAAAAATATTACATTTCAACTTGCCACAGAAATAGATAAAAAATATAACCTATTAGAGAAACTTGGCGACGACAGGTTCGCTAGTAACTTAAGTCACAAGGAAGGAAGGCTTCCGTTTGGCCCGCGCCCGTGCAGCGGTCTGGTACTGACATCCCATTAATTTGGGTGCAACTACCGTTTATACACCGGGATCAGGGATTGGTAGTTTTCCTTAGTATTTGTATATAAATTTATATAAAATTTTGGAGAGGCCGGTCGTGGCGCAGTGGCACAAAGTTTGAATGTAAAATCGACTGGTTGTGGGTTCGATCCCTACTCGAGGAAGTGAAATAAGCACGCAATGCCTCCAGAATTCGGTGGAAAGTGGGTAACGGAGAGGCTTAACACTGGGTTCCCTCTGTCTACCCTGCTGTGTGCGGGATACAGCGTAAAGCTGATTTAATTTAATTTAGTTTGATTTAAAATTTTGGACGGTTATTTGTGTGATTATATCTATCTATTGGTTAAATGAATGCATGAATACAGAGAACGAAGTTAGGAGTTTAAAACGCGTTGCCGTAGCAACGTGTTTGTCGCTTTATATAAAAGTATATATTTTTGTTTAACATAATATGGTATGTAAGTTTTCTTTTAATTGAATTTAAGTTTTTCATGTTTATTTATTTAGCTTCACGCTATATCCCGCATATAGCAGGGTACGCAGAGGAAGCTTAGTGTTAAGTCACTCTACTGCCCACTTTCAGCCGAATTCCGAAGTCAATGTATAATATTATTAAAACAATTATATGTATACATAAACAGAGTGTTAAGACACTTCGTTCTCCATTTTACGCTCAGTGTTATTGACAATTAGAGTATGTATGGAGTGAGGGAACTCAACGTTGCGATTTGTCTTGTTACTAGGAAAATTAATATAATTCATAATTTATATTTATTTTGGATATTTACTTTAATTAAATCGGCTCATCTAAGCTAAATGAGAAATAGTTGTGTCAATTTTAGAATCTTCTCGTAAATTGTTCACAATAAAGGCTTAATACTTTCCACGTTTCTGATGATCGGTGAAGACATTTTACACATAATTATTTTAATCGTTTTTATGTGAATATTAGTTGTTATTATATTTTTTTAAAGATGTTAACTCATTACAGAGCTCAAATAAATATGATATAATAAAATTTTATCGACGTAAAATTTTCAGAAAAAAAAATATTGTAATTTTTCACATTTATTTCTCAAAAATAATGATATGAGACAAGTCATTTGAATACTTTTTTTGGTAAATCTTCAATAACCTCAATAGAGGCCGATAAAGAATAACGTATTATACACATCTACCGTAGCGTACCTTCTATTAAATGAAAAAAATTATAATGGTAGAGCCTTTTCTCGTATTTTCTCTTTAATATTTTAAAGATGTCTAATTGATGTTACATTTTAAAAAGAATTTTATTAGATGGCATGATTTTAGATAAGATATATCAAAGAAGCCATATTAAATGCAAGGACAATACCACATTCTCCTATAATAATATCTTTATTAACTCTAGAAAAATATATGCTGCATAACTAAACTTTTTGTACAAAAAAGAACTCCCAAAAAAAAAAAAAACCCAAAAATGTCATCCCCACAGATTTTACTAAAAAAAAAATAAAACAAAACGCAAGGACTAGGAGGATACTCCCTCAAATAAAATCCATGCAAAGTAGACGTGCTTAAAATAATGAAATGTAACTTAGTACGTCGAGGATTCAATTACATTAACGCATAAAAAGCTTCGAGGGCCTGAGTGTAAAAAATATCCATAGACTTAAAGCCGAAAGTGAATTTTAGATCAAGTATTTTTTTTTTACAGCCATCTTTCCAAGTTCGTGGCGATATCTCATGCTAAAGCCCTATTTTGAATGCAACATTAATTTTCAATGTTTTTTTTTTGTTAGGAATAAATTGACTACTTCGCGTTTTGTATCATTAAATCTTTATGGTTGACGAAAGATCTGAAAGGAAAACTTGTGGTCTTTTTTGTATTTTTTTTAATATTTATATTTATGGGCTTACTAATATAGTTATTTATTACTTGTTTTATTCTTAGTGTCATGCTTTTATCTATATCTTAGTGACATGCTTTTTCTCTGAATTTATAACAATATCGTGAAAAACCTATAGGAAAGTAGTGTCAAAAAATTCCGTGCTCTAATTTCCGCCCAATTTTCGAGATATGCGTAATTAATAGCGGCCAACCAGATGATGTCTTACAGAACTCAAATCTAACAAGATTAATTTAGTCAATTAATCATAAATTATATCGATATTTAAAAAGTCCGATTAAACTAATCTAAGAAGGCCATTAAGTGATCCGATAAGAGTTCCTGCCAACAAGTAGGTACATAATGAAAAAGGCGATCCTATCTCTGATTCAATTTCCAAGAGGAATTGTTGAGAAATGGAAATTAATACAGTCCGGTAATCATCGGAGGTTAAAGTTAGAAATCGCTTTAAGGTAAGCCCCCAAGAAATGAAAGATTAAAGAGATGTTTGCAAAACGACGGAGGATATTCTATGCGTTGTCATTACTTTTGATCTGGTGAAATTACAGATGTTTATGTTTTGGGGCTGAATTGAGTTAAGAGAATCATTATTATATTTTTTATAGAGCTCATGTGCAGCGTAATGAATTTTTATTTTTAAAAATATAAGCAATGTATGAAGAGAAACACTTTTTTGTAGCTTCACGCCGTATTCTGCACATGCACCAGGGTAGGCAGAGGGAACCTGGGACCTAAATACAAAGAGACTCCAATCCCAATGGGTTGGGTGGTTCAACTAAACAGAAAAAAAGCTTAAAGCTACTTTTTATTTATATTTTCATGGATTAATATTTTAGAATATTTCAAAAACATCTAAAACACGAAACGGATTCACAGAAATAAATCCTCACCACCTACAATCCTATTTGTTGATAAACCGATCGAATGAAAAAAAAAACATATATCTATGCACACGATTTCATATATACCAAAAGCAAATTCAACTTTATACGAAATATTTTTTAAATTATCCGTAAACAAACAATGAACGGCAGCTTCAAAGGGCTTTGACGAACTTTTTTATACCCAAAAGGAACTTAACGAGCGGTAACGAGTGCTCCCAAAATACAGGTGTAAAATCCTACAGGACCAGCAGGATCCAGCTTTGCGGTAATTGAGCAAGCGTTTTGAGTGAAATATGTGGATATGCCCGTCTAAAATTATATGATAATCAGGTGGAATAAAAAATTATGCTGCTTTTTCCCTTCGTTTATGATTTTTGAGAGTGTCAGTTAAGTGTAATTTATTTTAGTGTTAGTGGAACTGCTTATCTGTTTGGAAATGGAGAATGGAGGCCTGATTATTATTAAGTGGGGTACGGAAGTGTTTTAATGGGAACGGAGTTTCTTAGCTCTAGTTTCCCAAGTTCCCTCAGCCTATCCTGCTATGTGATGAAGCAAAAAAGAGATTATTACTATTGATTTTCTAAAACTAAAAAATCTTTTAATTGTTTTTAACGTGATACTTTATCCCTAGCAGGGTAGTCAGAGAAAATAGAGCATCAACGCTACGATTTCTTCTATTCTCTTTCGCCTGGTCCACTCATCTTTCATCAACATGTTCATGGCTAATCATAAAAAGCATGAGCTCGCTTTTTATGTGATCTTCCAATATCGTCGATACTGTGTTGTCGAAAGTCTTCGCAAAAATATGTTGTATTAAAAATCTTGCTTTTTACAAAAAAAATTAAATATTTTTCTTGTCAATATTTCCTCTAGATGTGACCAAACCAACTAAGCACGTTCTGTGTGTCACGAACAATACAGAAAATATACTTTTTTAGAGTTAAAATATACTGTTATTATGGTTATTATGTACATACAAGTAGTTTATAAATGCTAACAATATCCTGTTCAAGACAAAGTTTCGTGCATCTTCGTTTAAGTTTAATGTGGCTTAATACTTGAAGCATTCACTATAAACTCTTGTGTTGCAATTTATTTATACACTAGTTTTTACCTGCGACTTCGCTCTTGTGGCCAAATCGAAATAACTAAGAGTTGTGACATATGACATAGTTTAAGTTTGGGAATGATGATTAAAATCTGTATTCACATAATAACATTAAACATCAAAAAACTACTTGTTTGAGGTTAATTTAATTTTTAATAATTATGCAATAACATTCAGTTCTTAACATCTGAAAGATCTCAAGCTGATCTCCATTTTTCTTTCAATTTAAAAAAATACTAGCAAACCAAAGAAGATTTTTTTTTCTAACAAGTTGAAATCTAATCACTGACCATTGTATTTCCGAATTGCACGTTAATGGCGTCAATTTTATATAATAATACTTAATAAATATTTAAAATACTTGATTCACGTCAGGTCAGGTCACCTGGGCAAAAAGGTACGGTTGCTTGGGACAGATGGTTGACGATGTGACGTCTGCGCCAGTTGAACACGACATTGTAGATTCGGTTTCCACTCGAGAAAACGAATTATTTTTATTTCTACGCTCTGTTAACAAAACCAAACGAAGCATAGAGATCTACTTAGGAGTGTTTCAACACTGGAATCCCTCCGCCTATACTATATACTACTATATGCGGAATATATTGTGAAAAAAAGTAGTAAAAAAAATATTTAAAAAATTGGAAACAAAGGGGAGCTTTTTTGCGTTTAAGCTTTTTCATATTACCGCACTGCAATAAAACCGTGACGGCGACGTAACAAAGCCAATCCAGTACCAATACATTTGCATTCAAATCAATTTATATACGTCGATCACAATTAAGAGATAGGAGACTTTAGTGAAATACATTAAAAGTAAAGATTTTATTTATAGAAATAAATTTTATTTCTCAGTTTCTTTGTTTTTAAATCTCACTTTTTTCTTAATATATAATGTTATATGGGAAAAAATATATTTTTGATAGAAGAATAGGGAAATAATATGTATCTACATTCATACATGAAAAATTTATATTTCTTCGATGGGATGGGATCGAACCCACAACCAGTCGATTTTACAGTCACGCTTTGTGCCCTTGCGTCACGACTAACCTCAAAAACATTTAGTTTCCTAATACAATAAAAATAACCCAACTAAAAAAAAATAACTATTATATACAATGCTCTAAAAAAAAGGACAATTCAATTTAATATTTATTGCTCTGTATAGTTTTGTTTATTTTTTCACAATATCAAGAGTGTCTCATTTAAGTCATTTTCGATCTAAGAGGGTGTTATATAGATATTTGTCTAAGATATGTTTAGTTATACCGTCTGAGGAGGGATTGGAACCGCCACCCCTTCGGAAGTACTCGTCTGGCACATTGGAGTGCTTTCAAACGGAACATTTTTGCTACTAAGTTTTCTTCAGTTCCAAATGGTGTTTTTGCTTTTTTCATATGGATGCAGCCTGGAGGAGGATTTTTTTTGTGTAGCTAATATTATTAGATTTTATTTCTCTATGTTAAGGACTTATGAATTCTAATGTATATATATGTACTTCTGTTACTAAATGAGTGACAAACAAACTACAGCCAGAACTACGCGGCGTTGAACGCTGTAGTTTGTCTTATAGGCTCCTTGAAGATTATAAAGGCATCCTCACAGTTCCTAAGAGAAAAGAGTAAATAACGAAATTTTCCATTTGACATCCTAAAATCCACGAAAACAAACCTGTAGGCGACGATTACTTTAATTTTATCACATTTTAAAACTTAAGTGAATTCACTTAATATTCTCAAGAGAATTTGGTTTGCTGGTTTTTATGTGTTTCATTCAGAAAGTTAGTATTTTTCACTGTAAGCCAAAACGGCGGTTAGGCTCGAGTTCCGCTCGAGGAAATGTTTAAATTACTGCTGTTCCCTATAGTGTAATTATATAAAGTTAAGTTCTGCCTCACATCTCCAGTTTCTCTGTTTCGGTGGAAATAAAAGTCCTGGCGACCTGGAGCCTAAAGACATTTAACCAAACGAAAATTTTACCAGACGACGCACTCTATCTAAGCAAAACCGTAAAATATTTTATAATAATGAGGCCGTCTTGGTATAGGGGCACAAAGGTGTGACTATAACGCGACGATTGTGGGTTCGATCCTCACTCGAGGGAATTAAATTTATTCGCTCTGGCACCAAGGCCCGGCGTTTAGTTCCGTCACCTTGAAAAATTCGGCGAAAAGTGAGTAACGGAGTGTCTTAACACTAGTTTCGCTCTGCCTAAACTGCTGTAGATGGGATACAGCGTTAATTTTGATTTCAAATCTATTTTGCGTATTAAAAAAGATAATATTAATTAAATTTAACTTACAGGATTTTTAAGCTTATTAATTTCTCCTTAAGAATTTATTATCGGATTAAAATTTGTTTACTCATAAGGTATTGTTGAAAGACTACTTAAGACTATTTTGTCAAAGATTATATATTGTTTTTGGGACAATAAATGTTCTAAATCATAATCCGTAGCTTGTGGTTAATATACTTTAAAGTTAAGGAAGGTATCGGGCATTCTCAGATTTATGTTTAAAATTTATAATAACAAATTAATAAAATTAATTCTATGCAATGCCTCGAATATAACACGCAATGCCCCGAAAAATCGGCGGAAAGTGGGAAACGTAAGTGTCTTAACACCAGGTTCCCAGGTCCCTCTGCCTTCCCTCCGGGATACAGCGTGCAGCTACAAAAACAAACTATGTTTTGTTATATAGGCAGACAGAATTTGATGCGTTGTTTGCATTTTATATTAATTAAGAAATACACCAAAAATCAACTATATGATCAATATAAAAATATAAATGAATAAGAAATAGCGTCTCGCTAATCGGTATCTTTCAATTATCAAGTGTCGCGATGACTGTGAGTTTGATTCCCACTCAGGGATTTATTATATTTAAATTATTTTAATTTTCCCGCTCTTCTCTTCGTTGAAAATGGGCGTTCTTTCGTTGAACGGAGGTGTCTAAATGGGAACACTGTGTCTTAACAGTAGGCTCCCTGGTTCCTTTTGCCTACCGTACTATGTACATATGTGCGGGATACAGCGTGAGTTAAAGAAAAACAATAAACATATATTGCAGGCTTAATATAACTTTAAATTGGAATCAATGTTATGAATCATCTGTTCTAGAGTAAATATTATTTGTACATAATTATCTATCTTCTAACTTTTAGTTAACTTTATAATAACTTAATATAGATAGATGTATCTAAATATGAAAGTTTATAATATAAATAACTAATTATTTTCACGAAACAAGTATATTTAAGAAATGTAATGAAAACGTAATATAATATCTAAATGAAAATTTTGTGACACAAAATAAAGAGGTAAATATATATTATATATAAACACATTTCCAACAATTTCAATATACTAAAATATATCTAATTTTCCCAAAAACACAACGCTTACAACACATAACAAAAACAAAACAAACACAAAAAAATCATATTAAATCTAAAATACTTACAAAATAACTCGTAGCGTTCGCGATAACTTTGTATTTCTACGAAGAGGGGGCACGTCCGCCCTCTACACGTGTCCGGACGGTCTGACGCATCCCCTGACTAAGGGATGATACGGAAACGTGAGAAATAGTGAAATGAAATATAGTATACAACAAAGTTAATTTTTTTTTGCTTTTGATAAAAGATTTAAATTTGAATCGTCGGAATTGATTCCGTTGGGCGGCACAGTCTGATTGTTAAAGCAACGGTTGTGAGTTCGATTTCCGCTTGGTGGAATGGATTATGCTTATTACTTCACTTTTGTGACAAGACAAGGCGCGGTGTGAGTTCCGCTACTCATCACGCAATATTACGAAGTGGAAAACAGTGTCTTAACACTAAGTGCCTTTATGTCTACCCTTCTATAAACAGGATACAATGAAACAAAATCAAAAATATTTATATGTGTTATAAAAAGAGTAATAATGAATAATGAATTCTTAGTAAAATAAATAAATAAATCAGCTTCACGCTGTATCCCGCACACAACAGGGTAGGCAGAAGGAATCTAGTGTTAAGACACTCCGTTTCCCACGTTCCACCGAATTCCGGAGGCATTTTGTGTTGAGCGGTGGAACTCCACGCCGCGCTATGCCTCGACACCAGAGCGGAGAAATGAAAATATAAATTTAAATAAATATATTAATTAAATAATTAATTATAAATAACAGTATAATACTCTTAAGTAAATTAATAAATAAAAAAGATATTTTTATTTCTAAATCAAGGAATAATTGGAAGTTTATAAATAGGTGCGCATCTTAAGCTTCGGGATTAGTACAGACACCTGAGACCAGAAAAAGCTTTTTGACCAAATTATGCTTAGACACAATTCTGCCAAGATGTTCTATGAATAAAGTTTGTTTTAAATAATATACGAAGAAGGGATAGTAAATCCAAAGAAACCCTATTTAACACTACTATTTTATAAATATAAGTATTAGTAGTAATAATATCCCGCATATACGGGATACAGCGTGGAGCATAGGCAGAGGAAGTCTAGTGTTAAGACACTCCTCATCACTTTAAGTTGCATTCTGGAGGCATTGCGTGGGCGGCGAAACTCAATGTCGAACTTTGCCTCGACATCACGGAATCGAACCCATAACCGTTCGATATTTACAGTCGCACGCTCGTGCCCCTGCGCCACGACTGGCCTTAATGTATTTTAATACATTTTTGTTTTTATTACTTACACATTAAGATTTGTCCCCGAGACTGTATTAAGTAAGAAGAATGTGGAAATGCGAATATTTAAAAATCTAAATTGAAATGCTTTAAAGCGTGAGATTTACCAGACGCAGCGTATGCGGTTAGACATTATTAGATAACAACCAAATTATTTGGGACTCAAATATATTTTTATATTTGAATAATATAAGTATGCTGGCATGCTTAATGTGTTATTTCACACTTAGGAAGGAAAAATATATTTTTTAAGAAAACGTATTATATAAAAATTTTGACGAAGCGAGATTTGTAGCAGTGCGGCCGCGGCCTCCCGGTAACCGACAAAGTTCTTTATAAACGTGTACGAATTTATTTGACAGTTTGTTTACATATTTACAATATAGTATTAACTAGCGGCGTAATCGCGGCTTCGCCCGCATACCACCTATAATTCTTTCATTATGCTGCATTTTTTATCTATATATATTTTACAGAGTGGAAGCGCGTTTTTCATATAACGATGTTTATCCATATATGTATTTCGTGTGACGCAGTTACGCATAGATAGCAATAACATAAACACATACTACTACAAAAATACTACTAAAGATTAAACAAATTTGAACTTTGTCGTCAATGCCTACGACTCGATGTCGGTTTCCTTTTGATAGGTTTATGTGTGCGTGTGTCGTTCTTGACAAATGGCATTTTATTTTACAACGATAATTTTATTGTTTATTTTGTTTAAAAAAGTCACTCTCATTTTAGGGGAAAAAAAACTTAATTGTATTAGGCTTTTATAGAGTAGTTAAAACTTTGGTTTCATTTAAAGTGATGCTATCAGAAACACTCCGTATAATATTTTCGTAACGATGGATATGTATTAATGCTGGTTTTTCCTGTAGAGGTATGTTTGTTATTCTGTTATATTTTTTTTTTGATAATAAATTATTATAAACTAAATGTTTACAAAGTGATTTAAATCGAGAACTATTTAAGTCAATGAAAAGGTGTATATTATAGTTGGTTTGCAAAAGATGATCTAGGAAAAAACATTTTTAATAATCTATAAGTCGTTTTTATTTTAATTGTACGAGTATAGTACTGTTCCCAATAATATGAATTATATATCGATTATATAAAATAAATATAGACTATTCGCAAAGCTGTTAATTAAAACACATAAATGCCAATTTAAATGTCACAACACTGTTTGATTACGTCAACGTCAAGCTTATTTAATGCGCATCGAAAAGTTAATTAATATGGAAGATTTAACATTTAATGATATTTGTTTTTATCTCTATGCATTAAATAGAACTAATTTTTACCTGCGGTTTTATCCCCGTGGACGTGGATAATAATTATGAATTGATTTTTTTTATCAGTTTATCCCGTGTACAGCAAGGTAGGCAGAGGGAACATAGTGTTAAAACACTCCGTTTCCCACATTTTGTCGATTCTTACGTATTGCGAGTAGCGTGGCGGAACTCAACGCCGGGCTTTTTGCCTTGGTGCCAAATCAAAGAAATGAAAATATTAATAAATAGTAATTCACTCCCCCGAGCGGGGATCGAACCCACAACCGTTACGTTACAGTCACACGACGGCCTTTTATTATGAATTGTGTATGGATACATTATAAGTGCCCGAGGTAACACTTACCAACACAGGCACAATCAACGATTACCGTGACAACAAAGATATAGCCTTTATATAGCCTTCCTTAATAAATTAATAATTCAACACAAAAATAATTTCTAGTGGCGTTTGGAGTTCCGTTCTCTCTGGCTACTTTGCTAGGAAGTTCTTGAGATAAGCGAGTTCAACCAAATAAACACCTGAGCTTTATAATGTTCATAATTATTTAATTATTATAAATTCTAGAACAGGATACTAATCTAAAACTATCGTGTGTAGTCTTGACAACTGAGTCATATTAGCATCTCAGTTAATTAATGTGAAAGTTTAATATACGTTTGCTTAATAGTTATAACGTGTGCCGTAAAGTTTACTATCATATAATTTACAAGAGAATATTTATTTAGGATCTGTGGTAGTAAGCACGCAGCTTATGTAAGAGAAATACATTATATTTGTGTGTTTCCGCACTGGAAACGCGTCGGTTGTGGGTTCGATTCCCACTCGGAATCATGAATTCATTTTTATTTTCTGTTGCTGCTGATAAGTCAAAATGATAAGATAAAGGGCGACTTTAAGTTCCGCCACTTCGCACACAATATCTCAAAATTCCTTAGTGAAGTCAAAAACTTTCAATGTGTGTTGCTAATGTTGACATATTTTCTTCTACGCGACAGAATTTAAAACGACGAAATCCGTAGACGAACGCAGGTTACCGATATAGCTCTCAAAATCTGCAAGCTGAAGTGGCAATGGGCAGGCCATATTGTCAGGAGGACCGACAGCCGATGGGGAAGAAGGGTCCTCGAAAGGCGACCACGTCTTGGCAAAAGAAGTACAGACCGCCTTCCAACCAAGTGATCCGAAGATCTAAGGATGACAGTTAGATGGCTGGAATAGGAAGATACTTCATAGCGGGGTCAGTAAGTTAGTGAATAGAATAGATTCAAACTTAACATGTTATTCTGTTTGCACGTATGTACTTAAATTCTTTAATTTTTTAAATTTATGTTTAAGTTATTATAGGTATATATATTTTTTAATAAAACAAAAGGCTCCCAATCTATTACGTATCTATAGCAGTAAGGAAAACATAATATATCTATTCATAATGTGGAAAGTAGTACCCTTAATATAAATTTCATTAAGGTCTACCTTTTATCATAAATTACTGACGCGATAGACGTGGGTTCAAATATCACTCGAGGGTTTTTTGTTATTTGAAATGTATGTAGGCGTCTGCCATTCCTTAGAAATGATAGGTATATAATTCGTAGTAGGTTCTCTCGACATCCCTTGTATGACGTGGGTGTAAAAATAAATGACATGAATGTGAAGAACAAATATAAATTACCTACATTAACACTCAATAATCCTACATTAATTTCAAACACCGGGGCACAGTTACGTAAATAGTATTTAATAGGAGAGGACGAGACCGTCGTGGCGCAATAGGATAGCATCCGACTATAAACGTGACTATTGTAGATTCAATCCTCAATCGAGGGAACGATTATAATAAAATTATTTTTCTGCCCTAGTAGACAAAGCATGGCGTTGAGTTCCGCCACTCAACGCTGAGTGATTTAAAACGTAGTCGAAAAATGGAGAACGGAGTGTCTTAACACTAGCCTCCTTCTGCCTACCTTTCTATTCGGTCAAAGATGATTATATTTGATATTTTTTGAACTAAATAGTTATTCTACAGCAGAAAACGATATAAAATTTTTATCTAGCCTTGCATTTCCTTTAATGGGGTTCCAACCGGAAAATTAGTGGCTCGACCGTTTGGAAGGACTGCGTTGTACCCAGGATCCGTTTCCGGTAGTAAGTCCCTCATTGAAATATTCTCTCCGAAGCGGTCAATTTTAACGTGGTTATATTGATTTTTCTGTTTTAAATGGCTTTATTTATGTTCTTGTATAAGAGATATACCTATTAGGTAGGTATTTTAGGTATTTTTTTAGTGATAGTTACACAATTTCTTGATTAAGAGGTATTTTAAGTATAATATATACTTTATTAGATGTTACTATAATTTTTAATTGAACTTGTAAAAATTTCCAAGATATTATTGAAATTAGTTATTGTAAATGTATGGTTATGGATTCAGTACTTCAATACGCAATTAAACAAAAATTGGGCGGAAAGTATAACAAAAATGTTTAATGCTGGATTCCCTCTGATTTGCGGGAAAAAGCGTGAGCCTTTTACATTAATTATTTTTGTTCATTATATTTTCAAGATTTTTTTTAGCTACGGCGCGGCGTTAAGATCAGTTGAATAACCGAACTTCACGCCGCGTTTTAATATACAAGAACAGAAAAATAGTTCATTCTCCTGAGTGTGGTTGAACCCAAACACATTGCACTTACACAAGTCAGATGCTGTACCACACCATGGTTCTTATTCGTATAGGTCAAGTTAATTCTGATTTATACTATATTTTAATATTAAAAAAAAATATTAATATAATAGAAATGTAGATTTTCCGAAAGAATGAATGAGATGTAACATTGTATGAGAATAAATAAAATATTAAAATATATTTTTTAAAATATTATAGGTATATAACTCTTAAGAAACAATTACTTTTTTATTATTGCGTTAAGGATAGGGAACATTCAATTTAATTCCCTCTTATCTCAAATGATGCACCCACGTTATAAAAATATTATTTTTAATAAGAACATCAGTCACCCACGCATTCTAGAAAAATATTATATCTTACAGTAAAGCTTATTTTTATGTTTCTGAGAAGCAAGATCTATAATAATAATAAACGTATCTATCACATTTTACAGATTTATTTCTAAACATTGAATCTGTGGTCTCTATTTCTTATGATGATATGTAACATTGTAAAATATTGTAAATTGGCATAAGAAATACCTAAACTTTTTTTTTTAGCTTCACGCAATATCCCGCGTATAACAGAGTCAGCAGAGGGAACCTACAGTGAAGATCCGCACTCTATTCCCTACTTTCCATCGAGTTTTCGAGGCATTTGCGTATTGAGTCTCCGTGCTTTGCCTTATTACCAGGGCGAAGAAATGAAAACATAAATAAATAATAATTAATTTCCCCTATTTTTCCATTTCGCCACGACGACCCCAAGGAGAAATATACCTACTTTATCAAAAATGCCCTACGCTTACTTAAGTTGATTAGGGTAGATTTTGGGCAATTCTATTGTTATATGACATAGATTTGAATGTAAAGCAGCCTTGTATATTTTGTAAGTTGTACGAATTTTCTGTAAAAATGTGTTGAAAATATAAAAAAAATATAATATGTAGATTGTAAATATATTTTATAATATTAGTCGATTGCTGGTTCACCTTGAAAAACGAAAGAGGATAGTTCCTATTAGAAATTTTGAGTTTCAAAATGTCAAAGCTGATTCAAAAATAAAAACGTTACGATGTGATGTGCATATAAATACAGAGAAACGATAAAAAATCATAACTATAGAATTGGTACTCTGGAAAAGCGTGGCTGGAATAAAATAAACACAAAGTAAAAATAGAATCGGCTAAACTCAATGTAACGTCAATCATATTTGCATTGGAACGTATCGTTTCAAGGGCAGTTTTGTTTTATTATTATATAAAATGAATATAAATGACATTGTGGTAACATTAAATTATTTATATATAAAGTTTAGAAACAATTTAATCAGATCTTACGATTCGTATGACGGATGGCTACATCAGCTTCGAAACATTATATTCAGTAAGTTATAATATTTAGTACTTTATATAATATTTATAACAATGTATTATGATTATTATGTTTTCAAATCAAAGTGTGTTCAGTTCTTTTACTTTATCATGGTGTTCCGAAATCCGAAACAAATAATATTCGTACATTAGAATAGACTGTGTGGCTGTGTCACTTGTATGAGAAAGCAAATATGGACTGAATGATATATATATTTATTTAAAAGTATAATTTAATTATACGCAATTTGCAAAATTTTACAATGACTTCTAATTTAATAATATGAATGTTTAAATAAATCTTACAATTATGATATTTTCCTAATTATATACCAACGTTGCCTGTTTAACGTTTACAATAAAAAAAATATCTGTGGTACATTTAAAACGTCAAACGTTTTTGCTTGTCAAATTGACAACAGTAAATTAGAATTTATAAAAAAGGCAAAAATGGAAGCGAGTGTTCTGTGCGAAAGCCCTGGTTGCAAATCCCTGGCTATGCTACAATGCCCAACGTGCATTAAGCTGGGTATACAGGGCTCGTTTTTCTGCAACCAGGAATGCTTTAAAAAGACCTGGAAATCTCATAAAATCATACATACATTAGCTAGTGAGTGTTTTTAGGTTATGTTGGAGGAATCGTAGGCGATAGTTTCATTTTTGTTTTGTTATAGAAGGAGAGAGTACAGAAGGATCTGGCTTGGGTTATAATCCTTGGCCGTCGTATAACTATACGGGGAAACTGAGACCGGCTCCGCTTGGGGCTACGCGTACTGTGCCACCTCATATAGGCCGCCCGGATTATGCCGATCATCCTACTGGATTTCCGGCTTCTGAAAATGCAGCTAAAGGTTCTGGCCAAATCAAAGTGCTAGATGATGAGGAAATAGAGGGCATGCGTGTAGCTTGCCGTCTAGGACGAGAAGTACTGGATGAAGCAGCAAAGTAAATAATTTATTTACATGTATAATGTTTTTTGTTAACCTTTCTGACCTCTCCGAGGTCGTATTGAAGCAGTGATACAACATCAGATTGAAATGACAGAATAAATAAATTATTTTCATTTCCCCACTCTGGTAGACATAGCTTGGTGTTGACTTTGGACACTAGCACACATTAGGAAGCTATCAACCAAATTGTCCAATGTTAAAAGATTCCAATTTTTAAACATTTTTAATGTGTTAATCTACACTTAGGAAAGAAATACTTATAAAAAACGGTATAATTAGAGAGCTAAAGTTAACTAAATAAAATTGTTTATTTTCCAGAGTGTGTGACATTGGTGTAACAACTGATGAAATTGATAGAGTTGTACACGAGGCTTGTATTGAGAGAGAATGTTATCCAAGTCCATTAAACTATCACAATTTCCCCAAAAGTTGCTGTACTTCTGTCAACGAAGTTATTTGCCATGGTATTCCTGATTTGCGTCCATTAAAGGTGAAATAGTTACTTATATAAAATAATACAATTTTTTATAAATACCACTTTTATAGCACAGTGGTATAGTATCTGACTGTGCAAGAGTTCTGTGTTCAATTACCATTTTTTGGATGATCTATTTTCATCAGAATTCTAGTGGTGTACGGGGACATTAGGTTCTATTTGTACCCTCCTACATATAAATATACATAGAAAATTATAAAATTAAAAGTGTTATTCGACACTTGGGAAAGAAAAATACTTATCTAGAAAACATAATAATAAATGACGTAGAAGAATTAGAACCTGCACCTCTTGGAAACAGTCTTAACACTCTGACCAACTAAGTCATGTTCTCAGCCAATTCCCACCCCAACTATGTCATAAGTTATGTAGAAACTTTTTACAACTTATTTATATTACTAGCATCTCTATAGGGAGATTTATACAAACTTAAAGATAATTGCCTAGAATTTTCATAGAAAAAAATGGTTAGTTTATATGAAGTGAAGATTTATCGGTCTCTTAGTAAAATTTATAGACAACTAGAAGAGCCCTTCAAAAGGAAACATTTTGTTTGAATACTACTTGCTCTCCTCCATGTCGATATTCAGGCAGGCATAATTATAAATGCTGGTTGATGGTGGTTAACGACCACCATCAACCAGCATTTATAATTATAATATTTCATCCTTTTAAAGATAATTAATTGTTATTTTACAGGATGGTGATCTATGCAATGTAGATGTAACAGTCTACCACAGAGGTTTCCATGGTGACCTCAATGAAACTTTCTTTGTTGGAAATGTTCCAGAATCTTCTGCAAAACTTGTACAAGTTACTTATGAGTGTTTACAAAAAGCGATAGAGATTGTGAAACCTGGTGAAAAGTATAGGGAAATTGGCAATGTGATTCAGAAACACGCTCAGGCGAATCGTTACAGTGTTGTCAGATCGTATTGTGGTCATGGTATACATAGATTGTTTCATACAGCGCCAAATGTACCTCATTACGCGAGTAAGTGAAGTTTTTTAAATATATATTTTATTTTTTGTTGTTTTAGATTCACACAATATTCAATAAAATCATTTTTTAAAAAGAATTGTCGTAAAATTATGATTGTAGGTTTGTTCTCCACTCTGGGGAGCATTATATTGAAATTATTTACCTTTTTATGCCCTAGACTGTTCAGACAAGACTAGGGGTGAATTTCTTCGACTGTGCACTGGTAATGGAGTGTCTAAGCATAAGCTCTCTTTATGTACCTTACTATATGCGAGATAAAGCATGATGCTAAACACATTTTTGTTTTCTTTTAAATTTTTCAAAGTATTATAATAGACAAGTTGTTCAACCTACTCAAACTAACAAATAATTGTAAATTTGTAAATTATTTTGTCTGGAAACAAATCCCGCTGTTTCTTGCGCCAGTATTTCTCAAGTCTGAGAAATTAACTGCAGTGAATAAACTTAATTTATTATTGTGAAAGAAATTATTTCACTTTGACTATGGAGTACAAATATTATGTTATATGACTATCACTTATAATTTTTTCCTTGATGTTTTTATCCTTAATAGTTTTAATGTTAAATATAATTTTTTCCTTGATGTTTTTATCCTTAATAGTTTTAATGTTAAATGTAAAATCCCGTTTTTAACCATACCCACGGAATTTATAATTTATTTTAATTAATTCTCGTTGCTTCAAATGAGCGTTGTGGACAATGACCTTTTTTGTTAATTGGTAACTCTTGTGTCATAAATTTGTGACAAAAAAAATATCTTTTATTTATCTAATAGAAAATAAAGCAGTGGGTGTAATGAAGCCAGGCCACTGTTTCACAATAGAGCCAATGATCAACGAAGGTGGCTGGAGGGATGAGCAGTGGCCTGATCACTGGACTGCTGTCACTTCTGATGGCAGTCGGTCCGCTCAAGTGAGTTTTTGATGTGATATCTATTATATATTTATTGTTACAACATTATTAATTAGTTAGACGTTAGTTTAATTTATTATTGTTGTGAATTTTTATGAAAGGAAATATGTATGTATTTGGTGATAGCAGGGTAGTCAAGGAGAACCTAGTTTGAAGATTTTATGCTTAATTTTCGAGACATTACGTGTTTAGTGGAGGACCTTAGGTGGCGCCTTTTCCTGTTATTCAAGCAAGAAAATCAACATAATTCCTTTTTAACCCCCAAGTGGGAATCGAAGCTACAACTGTCGTTTTTATAGTCAGACGCGTTGCGCCACGATGGTCTCTGAAATAGTTTTTATTTTCTTTACAGTTTGAACAAACACTCCTTGTAACGGAAACAGGGTGTGAAATATTAACAAAGCGAGGCTCCGGACATCCTTGGTTCCTGGACCAATTGAAGAAGAACAATTGAATTTAATATAAAACATTAAGATAATCCACTGAGTTGTTTATACTTTATATATTCTGTGCAATATAAATAAAAAAAAAATTGGAAGTTGTCTTTTCCATGACTTAAACATATTGTGTGATTTTATATCTTTTTTTAAATTAAACATTTTAAAAAATATATTTTTTGTTATTACTTTTTGTAATAATTTATCGATTTCTTTATGTCTTTTATGTTTACCATATTTATATATGAGCTTTAAAAAAACTTTTTAGATAAAAATACAACAATGTCTATTAGACTAGTAGTTTTGAAATTATTTACTTATTTATAAATAATAAGTAAGTAAACTTAGTAATAAATCATAGAATTCCGCTATATTTGCGTGCCTGTAGAGTGCGGTCGATGAGTCGTGGCCGCCCTGAAGTTAAGATGACTGCAGTTCAGATTTTTCTTTTGATTATTTTATTCCCGATTGAACAATGCGCAAAAGTTCAGAAAGAATAATTTCATGGCGGCGACGACTCGTCGTATGTACTGTATATTGTTCAAAAAGTTATAATAAACATATTTGCTATACTTTCAACATCGTAGTGTAGCGAATAAATCTTTCATTAAAAAAATAATCTTTGCAAATGTAAAAGACTACTGAGTTGACCAAAAAAACAAGAATACAAAAATTACTTTATTTGTTTGCAGAGTACTATAATATCTTTACAGCTTATTTTGAAAAATATGCCAAAGAAATGTTGGTAACCCTATCCATAATATTTGTACAGGGATGTTAGTACCGTCCACAAAACAATACCTAAATGCCAAATGTCGTCAATTTTCAAGGAAAATAAAAATTAAATGTAGTTTTAAAATATCTCAGTGGATAAAATAATATAGTAGGTAGTTAGTATTTATACATTACTTTAACTTTGAAGGAAAAACTAATATAAATTGTGTGTAATGACTTCATAAATGTATGGAATTTTGTGTAATAAGTTTTAATTTTTTTTCTTAATTTTATTAAGAGCAATAATGCCTCAATACATTTTTTTGTTTTCTTTCTCACAATAAAAAAATATGAATATTAATCATCTGTTTCATATTTTTTTAATATTAATATAATTTTCCTTTTTACTTTAAACGACAGGGGCTAGGCTTGAGAGTGTTTCTGAAAAATATTTTATAACTTGTAATAGGTAATTAAATAACAGAATAAATTTTTATTCAACATGTTGTTAGTTTTATTTTATTTTTTATGTAATACATTTGGCATTTTATAATTAAATTAGTTATGAACTCTAAATGCATATAAAAATATTAATAATCTACTTTATAAATAAATTAAATAAATAATATTTACATTTTAAATATAATTAAAAAATAACCTATACTATTCTATTACACAGTTAAAAACATTGTTTTGAAATGATTGAAGCAAAGGCTTATTAAGTCTTAACATAGATAAAAAAATTATAATATTAAAGCACCCATTTCAAATGCAAGAATAAAACTTACATTACAATTTTCTCATTTGAAAAAAATATTTTTAATTTTTTTTAACAGAAAACCTTTCTTTGGAATAATAATTCTAAAAGAACAACCAACTTATAGTTATTATTAATAACAAATAACTTATAATAAATTTAAATATTAATTAAATATTATTCTTCATACTCATTAAATATCGGTATAATATAATCGTCGCTTCTAGATTTCATTTTAAGTCCAAATTGCATTACGTTGTTGCCGTCACCTGCAAAAGCTTTTTCTAGATTTTGCATAGGATCTCCTTTCGAATTGTTGCTGTCTGTCTTTATATTCATTTCCTTGTACTTGGTTTGCTTGTTGTTTGAAAGTTTTGCTGTTAATAACTCTTTCTGTAAATAAACAGGATTTTTACTAGAAAAAAATATTTGTTGCTTCACTTTGTGTTAAGACATTTCCGTTTCGACTGTCCGTTTCTGGAGGCATTGTGTATTAAGTTGCGGAACTCAACGCGGCACTTTGCCCCGTGCAAACAGCGAAGAATTAAAAATATTAAATATTTTCATTTCCTCGAATGGGAATCGAACCCACAACCTGTCGCGTTTACAGTCGCAGTCGCTTGGGCCTTGTGCCACGACTGGCCTAAATAAAAATAATGACATGAAAATTTTTATTTTTAAGTAAAGGGAAATTATTCAGAAATGTATTTAAAAGGTACATAGATAAAATTTATTTTGAATGTCCATCGAAACTTTTTTCGGATATCTTTAATTGCATGTATATGAACAATATTTTATAAAATGATATCTTAAAAAAGTGTATTTATTACCTGTGCTGTATTATCCACGTAACTCGCATATATTCTTAGTACCGGTTCACCAGTTTTATCGTCAAATATGAGCTTACTTTTTGGTGGAATTTTCGCTTTGACGACTATTCTTTCTGGTTCTTTATCTGAAACCCTCTTTTCTGTTACAGCATACAATCTTAACGGTGGACGATTAGCAAATGTGGCTTTTTCCTTGTTAAATTCTTGATCTTCACTTATTTTAGCCTCAACTAGTTGTCCTGCAAATACTTCACCATCTTTATTGACAATGGGCTCTTTTTCGTTAGCTCTTAATATCGTGTATGCCACGTTCACTGATTCTGCTGCTTTTTCGAATGGTGATCCTACCAAATTTTTAAAATCTTCAAGCTTAGTCTCTTTTTTGTCAATATTTTGGAAATTCATTTGTAATTCTTTTGGAGTTTCTGTAGTAGTTGCTGCAGTTGTCGTAATATTATCTTGTAATTTGTCTTGCTCGTCATTTTCTTCTATGGATGCTCTAACATCATTTAACGCTGAATAAAAACCGTTGGCTATTACGTTACCCACACTCTGTCCTATCTGTGCATAATATATAGGAGTTGTTCGATGAGTTTCATTACTTTCAACACTTTTAACCGTTGTTGCAATTTCAGTTATTTGCTCAGTGATATTTTGGGCGGCAGTAGTGACATCTATATCAACGAGATTTTCTGAAACATTTTGGGCTGTAAATCCATGGGGGATTGGTATTGGTATTGACGAAACAGAATTCTCTTGAGTTTCACGTTGTACAATATTTTTGTTTTCCATATGCTGTTCGTGTTCAGTTATCTGTTCGTTTTGTAGTAAATACAATGGAGTTTGGGTCTCAGCAGGTGGTTGAGTCGGTACTTGACGCTGTATTTCCGAAGTATAAGGTAAGAAATCCACAGATGGGTATTGTAATATTTGCGTTTGGAATTTATGCATGAACATTGGATCTGGTTGGTATAACGCGTTCGATGGTATTATTATTTGTTCTGGTCCTCTATGTATGAATTCATGTGGATTTGACATACCGTGGAAACCCTTAAATTAATAAAGATAAAAGTTATACACCTAATATTTATTTAGGTAGGTGAAAAGTTAATTGAAGATACAGAACTGTGTAAACAAGGTCGTAGGTAAAAATTCGATAGATGCGTATTTTTGTACATAACCTGGCAAGCTTTTCCTGAATGTTTAATTTAAATAAAGTAATAAAAAAAATAAAATAATGTGACCTATACCTTAGGTCACATTACAATGCTTTCAATTTTTGTACATGTATTATAATTTAATTTCATATAAGTTTACCTGCATGGAGAACTGTTGCGGTATTATTGTAGGTTGAGGTAGCTGGACCGTTGGTTGCGACAGTTGTATTGCTTGCATACCGTAGTCTGAAGCCAATTGGAGGGCGGCGTTTTGTCTCATGATATTTTGTAGTTCAACAGCTGAGAGGGCCTTAAAATAAAGAAACAGTTTAGCTATTGAAACTTTTAGTAGATAAACCAACAAGTTGAGTTTTAGGCGTGGCGTGTGACACAATACACAATGGATTTTAGGATTCTGTAATCCTGGATATCTATTAAAATTGAATTTCACCTATGGATAAATAAAGCTTTTCGTTGGACGCAAAATGGAAAAGTGATTATTCCGTGCCTCAAAAAATAAACGGTTTTAGCAAAATATGAAAATTTATATAAATATGGAATTTCAACGAATTTATTCGTAAAATAACAATTAATATTTATGTTTGAAATATTATTATAAAAATTAATTCTTAGTTTCATCTCAATATATTTTTTGAAGTACTTAATTAACAATAATAGATTAACTTACTGATGCTTTCGAGAAACCGATAGGCGTTTCAATTTTTGGATTCACATGAAATAGCGGTTGATCTGCATACTTTTCAGTAACTTCGTACGTTGGTTTGGGCTAAGAGAATATCAAACAATTAGCTACATAAAATATTATTACTATTATATACTTATACAGATACTACCACGAAACCCTCTAACCTAATATACAGAGGCAGGTATGCATTTTTTGCCAAGCAATATAATATTGCCTTTGTCCTATCTATTTAAGCTTATGCAATATAGCAGGAAATGTAGACCAGAATCACTTATATAGCCATTTTTTAGCTGTAGTGTCGAGGCAAAGCGCGTCTTTAGTTCCGCCACTTAACACACAATACCGAATTCTGGAAATTCGGCGGAAAGTGGGGAACGATGTGTCTTAATACTAGGTTCATTCTATCAACCCTGCTGTGTGCGAGATACAGCGTGACGCTAATAAAAAAATATTATTATTTTAAAAAAAAGTAAAATACGAATATATTGTAAAAGATCTTACTCCCTCAGAAGCATCATTAGTTCCGACATTCTCCGATGTATCGACAACGACGATAGGCTTTTCAGAAAGACTGAGGTTGGGCGCTGGTATTGTGTGGATCGCACCTGCGGTCAAACAACTCTGAACCGAATCGTCTTTGCCCACAGCCATTTATAAATATCACTCAAATAAAAAAAATGGCTACTCCAAGCACATTTAACTTAGAAAGAGATGATGCTTTCTACTTCTTTATTTTAAAGGTTTTGTTTTTTAGATGATATAACTCTTCTAAAATCGGTAATACCTATTGTACTATATTTGAATGATATTTGAGAGCTGTGGACATTTAAAACTTAATGTGCAATGTGCACAGGAAACATCGAAAGAGTGACATGAGAGCAGAATGTCAACATCATAATTAAGTACATATAATGTGAAAATAATAAAAAACATCCAGAATCCAGAATTTGGCGGAAAATGAGGAACGGAGTGCCTTAACATTAAGTTCCCTCTACCTACCCTGCTGTGTACGGGATACAGCGTGAAGGTCCATATAATGTGGTTGGTTAAAATATTAATAGTCCTTTAGATTTCTGTTTCTTCATCTCTTCCTTTACCAGTTAAATTTTGTAGGACAGCAATTATTTTAACGATATCAAATTAAGTATTCATTGTAATACAACTATGCATATTTACTAAAAGCCATCGCGGCTGTGGATTCAAATTTCATTAGAGAGAATGTAGGGCAACTTATTTTATTTGAACTCATAACCATATTAATTTTTTCCAGTGTTGCCCAACATAATACGACGGTGGGTTCCATTCCTAAGTTAGCTACGAAGTATGTATATATTAATTATCAAAAAAAAAAATTGACAGAATCATGTTCTATTCTCCCGAAGAAAAAGTTAAAGAAATATTAGAAATATGAGAAGTGTCTATATGCATATATAACGTCACGAATTAGAAAAAGTGTGAATTTCAAAGATTATTTTTAAATAAAGTGTGCTAAATAGTGCAAAGTGCGTTCTAGGCAGTCAACCTGTACCGTCTGGATGTATGACAGGGGAAGCAGCTCTAACGTATTCGTAGTCAGGTGTAACAACAGGGAGCGGCTGTCTCGTAGTTCTCCAAGAACTGTAGATGTTCCTTGGGGGACCTTGGTTCATGTGTTTTAAAGCGTATCTGAAAATAAGAATTGATTTTCATACATTATTATGAAATACGGGACAGTATAAATTCGCTCGCTGGATTGATTTTTTTTCATTTCTCTGCTCTAATAGAAGACATACAACAGCGTGACATTGAGTTCAGCTACTCAATATGCAGTGTCTATTTCTCAAGATTGCCTTTCTTGCTATGCCTTGCATGAAACTTAAGATAAGTTTGGAATGTTGGTAATTAATATTTCTTTTGAATTGTGCTAGTCTTCCGTTTATCTTCGCCTATAATGTGAGATCCTTATGGTGTGAAGGAATACCGTATATGTGACGGCAGTGGCTTCGATTTCCACGGTAGTAATTAATAAATAAAATAAATCAGCTTCACGCTGTATCCTGCAGATACCCCGTTCAGTCGAATTCGGAAATCCGTTCTGCCGAATTCTGGAGGCATTGCGTGTTGAGTGGCAGAACTCAACGCCGCGCTTAACTTCGACACCAGAGCGAAGAAATGGAAATATAAATTTAAATAAATATTTCATCTCCTCGAGTGGGGATCGAACCCACAACCAGTCGGTTTTACAGTCACACCTCGTGCCGCTGCGCCACGACTGGCCTCAATAACTGGACTGAGGAATGGGCTGAAGAATGGACTGGTAGTAATTAATAACTAATTTTAATTATTTTTAATTTCCTCCTTACACTTTTTTTACAAAGGACGTAAACGTGGAAAGTATAAGAAATGAAAACAAGCTAAGACAGATTAAAAAGAACCGTACCTATGTGGCGAATTTCTATATAAAATATATGGTGCTCGTCGAGTGGCCTGCATCACATGGTGTGGGTAACTGGGTCTGGGCAGTACGACGCCGGGTCGGAAAGCTACGGGCAATCGCATCCTGTTCAATGCCACCCGGCTGATGTATGCGTCCGTAATCGACCATAATGTAAGGAAGATTATGCTTTTCTGTGAAAATTAAGGCTAATTAGCTCAAAGAACTGGTCAAGTGCGAGTTGGTCTCAGTCACTGAGAGCTGATGTCACAATATGATGATTATAGGTCAACAGAAACATGACTTCATAGAGTTGACAAACGTTAAGTTATTCTTTTTTGTGTGTATTGTCCTGAGTTATCACTTCTCGTCACATTTTATAATATCTATAGGCCCAAAGGACTATAAGTTTTGGTTATGCTTCGAATTATGAGAGTATATAAAATGTAGCAAAAACGATGTATGAACACACATATCTGCTTATTGCATTGACTTAAAAGGTTTTTCTTTTCTGTACTTCAATCGACCGTTGACCTGGTCGTTTGAAGTTAATTTCAACCTGATATCTAAACGCGATCTTGAGATTCAAATAAATGGACATATCTTCACACGAACAATAAATATATCACATAAGTTATCAGGGCTCCGTTTTTTTCTTTCGAGGTACGGAACCGTAAAAAAACAAGAAAATATAATGGTTTTGGCAAAATCTTATATAAAGCAAACCTGTTTGTTCACAAATATTATTTATATATATTTTTACAATAGACAGTAATAGATTCGATTTCCATTATAAGAAATATTAATAATATCTTTAACATAGTTTCACTATTTTTAATTTTATAAATTAGAAAAATACAAAGTAAAAACACAATATCTATTCACGGTAGGTACGATTTTAGAAACTAATATATAAAAGTCAGGAAAGGCGCTTTTTTATTTGACGCGCGACCGGTTTTGTTTCTATTAGAAGAGAGAAGGCATTCCCTAGTTTCTAAGAAAAGGCTGTGGGCATTGAATCATCGGAACTTAGTGTTAATTCAATCATTTCTATATACTTTTAAGGTTACGAAGTGTTTTAATAAATATATACGTACATAGTTCCTATTTATGCTTAAAAATAATTCATATTAAAATAATTTTATCCTATCGTGGGGTCTTCAAAATGGAAGTCTTTGTAATAATTTCAATTATTAACCTGTGAACTCAGTGTTAAGACTCGCCACTCAACACGCAATGCCTCAAAATTTCGACGGAAAGTAGGGAACGGAGTGTCTTAACACTAGGTTCCCTTTGCCTACCCTACTGTGTGCGGGAAACAGCGTGAAGCTAATTTAATTTTGTTATACATGATAAACAATGTGGCTTTACAAAATGCTCGACTACTGATGATATGATTTATAAAGAGTGTATATAGATAGGGCTTGGAAGGGATCTCTTGATGCTCTTGGCATATTCTGTGACCTCTCTAAGGCATTTGGTTTCGTTCAGCACTCAACATTCCTCATAAAGCTACATTATTTAGGTATAAGAGGACGTGCGCACAATCTTTTGACCTATTTTTTTAGCTAACAGAGTTCAGAGGATCGATATGAATGGCAAGAATCTCCTGAGTCATTAGTTAGTATGGGGGTCCCACAAGGGTCTATTCCTGGTTTTGGTGTTTTTTATATTTATATATATAAATAATTTTCCATTTTAGTTGGAAAGAACCATGAGTTTTTAAAATAGAACCACGATTAAACATACATGGCTGTAAGCGCTTGACTGTAAGCGCGGCGATTGTGGGATCTATTCTCACTTAGGGGAACGGATTATTGTCATTTCTTCGGTTTGTTAACAACTAACAACACAAAATCCAGCGTTGACTTCTGCTACTCAACATGCAATATCTCAAAAACCATAAAATGGGGCACAGAGTACCTTAACACTAGATTCTATTGTCTTATACCACCCTGTTATACAGATGCGGCGTGAAGTTAAAAAAACTATCAAGATAAATTATACCAATACATAGTCTCTCTTATATTTACGTCAAGAAACTCGATATGTTTTAGAGGTCATTATCACATCACTCACACTTTCGTAGTCAATCACAAGTTTTTTTTAATAATAGTTTCAGTCATGCGAACAAACATTAGTGAAACGAGTCACGGACGGACGACTACAAAATTTTTTACAATAACAGTAAAAAACTAAATATTTAAGCTTGTAAATATAAAAATATGAATTTTCAGTTTATCACTTAATTTTTTTAAAGTTTTAAATAGTAATATTTGTAATACAAATGAGAAAATGTGCGCTCTCATGTACATATTATATTATCGATAATTATAATTTTTAATTTATTTTTCAGCTTACGCTGTATGCCGCAGATAACAAGGTACGCAAGGCACGCAGAAGGAACCTAGTGTTAATATACTCTGCTCACCACTTTCCGCCGAATTCTGGAGGCGTGAGTGGCGGAGCTTAATGACGCAATTTTTAAATCGCAACATCAAACTTAATAGAGTAACTAATAATATTATTTAATTTGTTTAGATAGTTGTTTAATGCATAGTGTCTCTTAAATAGGTAGAAAATTGAAATTGAAAGTGATCCTATTCACGAAGAAAAAATGAACTAAACGTCCGTACACAGTCCTGTCCTTTCAAAAATGTTTATATAAGTATTATCTACGTAAATAAATGTCTTATTTAAATAAAAAGGAATGTCTGAATCTTTATTTTTAATATTTGTAAAAAGTTGAAGTCAATGATCTATTACACAATGTTGTAAATGTAAAAAAAAACATATCATGTAACTCTTAATACTTAACTGAAACATGTAAAAATAACTACTTATACAGACATGTGCATGCAATAAGTCGCGTGTGTCGTTGTCATAATACCTGTATTTGGTATCTCATTCTGTGGTTATACTTTTTCATAGAAACTGATTTATATTTGATGCTTTCTCTAACTATTTTCTGGGCACATTTTGCAGGGTAACCTTTTATTACTGTCAGAGAAATCAGCTTTAGTTTTTCGGTGTTACCGCGAGCAGGGTAGAAAAGGGAACCTAATGTTAAGATTATTAATTTTCCGCTTAATTTTCGAGACATTGCCTGTTGAATTGCGGGACTCCGCGCCGCCAACGCCGCGCTTTACCCCGCACCAGAGCGAAAAATTGAAAACAATAATCATTCCCAATAGTGGAATCCAAGTCGAATCCACAGCCGCTTAAAATTACACAATAGACCGCTGCTATGGTCGCAACTTTTGTTATAACTTTAATAGAGGCCAGCCAGCGGCACAAAGTGTGACTGTAAAACCGACTAGTTGTGGGTTCGATTCCCCTCGAGGAGACGAAATATTTACTTAAATTTATATTTTCATTTCTTCGCTCTGGTATCGAGGCAAATCGCGACGTTGCGTTCTGCCACTTAACACGCAGTAAAGTGTTGTACACTAGGTTCGCTCTGCCTACCTTGCTGTGTGCGGGATACAGCGTGAAGCTGATTTATTTATTTTATTTTTATTTAATACATATCATCCTTTTAATCTTTTACTTTTCAAAATACAACCATTTTACAAGATATGAACACATTATGGCTACGTTAGGATTACGTGCAACAAATAAGGCAGAACGATAACGGTTTTCTTCAGTCTAATTGCTCGGCCGCTGCTCTGGAGAAATTATTCACATCATGAATTCTCCGGCTGCCGCGGTTATTATGGTTATAAGCACAATTTTTATGTTAATCTAGGTATAGTCGTATGGTCGAGAAATGGCTTTAAATACGAAATCACGTACGATAAGTAAGTGTAACTATCTATTATATACTATACGGTTTGCTTTCTCCGTTGGAAACTGTTGTATTATGGTGGAGTGAACGATTTAAATTTCTATGGAATTATTATAATTTTTTTTTTCAACTTCACACTGTATCCCACATAGTGTCAAAAATCTTTTGGTTCTCCACTTTTTACTCGAATTTGCAAACGGAACTTACCGGCACAATGTTTTACCATAGCAGAGGAATGAAAATAATTCATACCCCTGTGTGGGAATCAAACCCACAACCATCCCGTTTACAGTCACATGGTGCACCACGATGGCCTGACATAGTACTTATAAGGTTTAAAACATTTTGTTATCATTATGGATTCCAATTGCAATAGTGGTAGTCTTTACATGTACTATATAAGTGGGGAACGGAAGTGTAAGGAACGTAGCCTTAAGACACTGCGTTCCCATTAATGCTAATATGTTATTTCCCAGGTTTCCTCTGCCTACTCTGCTATGTGCGGGATACAACGTGAAGCTAATAAATATATAAGTATTATTGATCTATAATCTACTCTTGACGTAAAATATATAGCTACTAGATATTAGAGCTCCACTACTCCTCATTTTGACTCTACACGGCCACAAATTGGAGTGTGGTTAAGTAATAATGATCTAGGACTAGGTTTTTATTTAAAAAAAAAAACAAAAAAGTCTTAGTATTTACTAACTTATTTTATAACCGTTTCGTAATTCAAGTTTAAAATATAGTTACATATGGTAGAATCTTTATAAAATCCTATTAGACATCGTCATCATGAGATATATAACTTGTCAACTCAATCTTTTATAAGTAACTATTAGTAGGTATCAATATACGTATTGTAGGTATACCTAATAGTAAGATTAGTAAAAAAAAATATAAACTTGTTTTGCGTTATACATAACATTTCATAATAATTTTAAGAATTATCACGACGTATAGAACATATATATTTTCTCCAAAATAATCTAAAAAGTATTGGAATAAAAAAATAATAATGTGTAGATTTAAATTTCTGAATATTAAATTTTAATATGAGCTTTTTAAAGTTATGTGTAATATACAAGTACGTAATATCAATAATTTTATCGCAGGTTCTTGAAAAAATTTTGACATATTGACATAATATGTTGAGGCCGTCATGGTGCAAGAGTGTGACTGTTCTGGACGCGACGGTTCTGGGTTCGATTCCCAATCGGACGGATGACTTATTAGTTATTAATATTTTAATTTCTTCGCTCTGGTACTAAGGCAAAAGCGCAGCGCTGAATTCCGCCACTCAACACGCAATGCCTCGAAAATTAAGTAGAAAATGAAATAAAAATATGTTATGTGCTATGTAAAATAATAAATAAATTTACTTTAATTTCTAGCATACAAGAAATTACATACTAAGATTTAAATATACGTATTTAAGATCTTGATAAGATAATGAGATGATATTAGATCCGTGGTGTAAATGTGAAACGTGGAATGACCGGTTGCTTGGACAGTATGAGAAAGAAAAGCCATTTCCTTCGACGTCGCCTTATTTAACAAATATACAATGTATGTATGTAGTATGTGTTCTAATTATTAAATTAAATGTTTATTTGATATGAGGCCAGTCGTGGCACAGGAGAACAAGTATGTGACTGTAAACACGATTCTCACTCGAGGAATTGAAATATTTATTTAAAATAATATTTTTATTGCTTCGCTCTGGTGTCAAGCCAAAGCGCGGCGTTGAGTTCCGCCCCTCAATATGCAATGCCTCCAGAACTTGGCGGGAAGTAGGGAACGGAGTGTCTTAACACTAGGTTCCCTCTGCCTACCCTGCTGTGTGCGGGATACAGCATTGTATTAGATAATTTGTATGTATATATACAGTATGTATCTAATACATACAGTATGTATTAGATAATTTGACGAAGTGAAACCAAAATACTTGTATTTTATCGTAAATAAACAATAACAACAACCTAATTTTATTTATTTTTTAATATTAAACAATAATTTTTATAATAAGTTCTTTGATTTTCACGATTATTACACATTTTAAATTAAACTACTTTAAACGGATTAATCGCGTATATTTCAAATTATACATTTTGGAAACCCGACGTTTCGAACATTTTGCAGCAATAAATCTGGTTAAAGTAGTTTCTTATCTATTTATTTAAAATATTTCTTATATTATTTCTTATAATATATTTTATTTAAATTGCAGTTCTAGAAAAACTTGCAGAAATTGACAGAATGTTAAATTCCAGTTTTACATCAAGTTTAAATTAATTATTTTTTATATGTTAATATTTGAATTGTGTAAATAAAATGATAAATTATTCTTATTTTATTAATGATACAATTGATTAGCAGTTATACTATTCATAATAATAGGAATCCATGTTTTTCAAACTTATTTTCAAAATCACGTGACGTTTTACGAAGGAGAAAATATACTTCGTCTATTCAAAATTTAACATTTACAAATATCAATATACCAATATACCATACTGTTAACATATATTTTAATAAAAGTGAAAAGCAAGTAAAATAAATAAATTAAATAAATTAGCTTCACGCTGTATCCCGCACACAGCAGGGTAGGCAGAGGGAACCTAGTGTTAAGACACTCTGTTCCCCACTTTCTGCCGAATTCTGGAGGCACTGCGTGTTGAGTGGCAGAACTCAACGCCGCGCTTAACCTCGACACCAGAGCGAAGAAATGGAAATATAAATTTAAGTAAATATTTCATCTCCTCGAGTGGGGATCGAACCCACAACCAGTCGGTTTTGCAGTCA